>OY757915.1:53649646-53957146 GCA_963585895.1 Sepioteuthis lessoniana
GTCTAATTAAAATATCTGCTTAAGATACCGAATTTCCTGATAAACACTAAACAAAGATTGATATTTTCTGACTGATTTCTTCAAGTATATATATATATATATATATATCATCATCATCATCATCATCATCATCATGTCATGCCGCTAGCATGGATATCCCTGACCCTCTCTCGCCACTTCTCCCTATCGTTCATCGCCTCTGGTAGGTCTTCAAGGCAACATCCCGTATCCTCACATAGCTGCTGTATGTATGTTCGAGCGGGTTGTCCTGCTTTTGCGCGGTCATATGTGGGGGTCCATAGGAGTACATCACTTATGAGCTCGTCCCAGCTTCTCCAGCAGTTTCCGGCATGTCTGGTTCGTCTAACTTGAATAGTTTTCGTGATGGGAGGCAGGTGGCCGTATAGTTAGTGCCTTGTGGGGTGCTACCGCCAGGACTTGTTCAATATTGCTCGCAACATTCTTGTGTAATTGCCATCTAGCTTCTTCTCCAGCTGTTTTGTTATCGTCCAAGTAGTGCATCCATACAGCAGTATCGACACGATAGCTGCCTGGAAGAAACTGCGTTTCATTTTATCGGTCAGGTCTGACTTCCATATGATCGATAGCTTATCGATAGCTGTCCATGCCTTCGTTAGCCGCGTGTTGATGTCTTTTTCAGTTGATGAGACACTTCTTCCTAGGAAGGTGAATTTGTCTACCGGTTTCAGAATTATTAGTGTAAGAGAGCAGGAATTGAAGCCATTTAACTGAGTGTAAACGATAGCTATACTTATTAGTGTACAAAAAAATAACCTCTAACTCATTTAAAAATAAAATTACCCCTGCTAAGTAGTTATGAGTGATCAATCGGAAATATAAAGCTTTTCATGAGATTTTTTTATTTGCGCCATAAAAATAGTGTATAACGCAATTTCCTGTCTAATTTGTTATTTCATAATTTTTGTTGAATCTCTGTTCGCGATTAAACTCAACTTTTATTTTTGCTGGTTTAGTTCATTTGTTTAACGGCAAATCAACTCCTTGTAGGTTTTCTATTGTTGAATTTTGATTAATTTATAAATCATTGTAATCCTAACTGCATTTTTAATTGCACATTTTTTACCTATAATCATTTGTTTTCACATTGATATATAAAGTATTCTAATCTAATGCAAGTAGTGTGCACACAGTTCTATTGTTTCAAGTGTTCTAAAACTAATAATTTTTTTAACAATAACAGGATTTCAAGTAAATATTTCTATCTAATAATCATTTGTTTACACACAATTATATGGTTTCGAGCATTCCTGTATATAGAAAATAATTTTTAAACAGATACATTTGATTCATAAATTGAACCTCAACAGGTACTACCGCTATGAGTCAGAGTGGACTTTAAGATAATGGAATGAATGGGGATCTCCTCGTGCCCCTGGCCTCTGGAACCGGAAACATACCACCAAATGCAGTTTAGTATCAAATCTGGAAGACCTGGTTTATTTGGTGGGAGAAGGGTTTTTTACTCTTCTGCAGAGAATACAGTCGGCATATTCTAAAACCTATTGACAGGGCTATTCATTTTTTAAATCCTTTATCAGAATCCTTGATTATTTCCAAAATGAAAGAATCAATAACATCATTATTATTATGACAGGAATCTAAAGAACGTAACGGACATCTTAGGAAGTTATTCATGCCGGGGAAGATAAAAGACTGAATTTAGCAGTCCCATACTCTATTGAAACGTTAGCATACATTTTTCTTACTGTCAGAAAGACCCACGTTGGTGTTCAGATTTCTTTGGACCCAAGTAAATAGTTCCTACCCACAAAGAAATATTATTGTTATTAATGATGTGCAAAGAACAGCAATATTCAGGAAAGATAATTACTCAAGCTTACATAGAAATTATAGTTGTCAGAAATCAGTTAAAATAAGGGTAATAGTTTTTTTGTTCATCATCTTTGGCCAAAATGAAACCGTAAAATAAACCAGAATTTTGAGTTATTTATCTTGTATTTCGGAATTTGTATGCACCCTTCTCTCTCCTCAGTCTATGGATTTAACAATATCACTGCTGTTCTTCTACAAGGATGGCTTTGGCTTTAAATAACCCACGAAAGCTGATATGTCATTATACTGAGAAACACAATCCCACTAATCTCTCTCTCTCTCGCTCTCTCTCTCTCTCTCTCTCTCTCTGCAGCAGTGTTTTCTTTTATCTTCATTTACAGACTTCGAGTGGGCCAATCGTGTGCATATGTGAGAATATTTTTGGTGAGTGCGAATAACATACAAGTCTATATAGGTGCTCATATGGTTTTGCTTGTTTTAAAGTTCTCCTGGATTTTTGTATATTTTTCTTTTATCATAGAAGTCTGGTTATATTTTTTAGCTACTCAAGTATACATATGTACGAATTTGGACGCATGTGTGTACATTGTTACGTGTATGTACGTACGGAGATCGGTTTGCTTTTTAAGCATGATATCTTTTTATTAAAGTAGTTAGGTGTGAGTAGGTGACATTATGTCAGTCATATAGAACTAAAGAAATATAGAGAAATGTGATATCTGCATGCAGCTAAGTGTTTGTTGGCATGCCAAGAGTCGTGTACAATGATCTCCCAGATTCAAAATTACCGCCGCACAAGTGCTAGTTGCTGTGAACGGAAGAGTAGCTGTAAGTTTTTGAGGAAATGCAGTCGTGACATTTCAAGGACGTTGTGATATAAGATTTCAGTGTCTACGTGGTGATATTCCTTGGCTAACTCGCTCACTGTATCTACACCTTTGGGAATACTTCCCTTGGCGATACCTGAAAGCTGTAATCTTAAAACGTAGGCTGCAAACAACTGACAAACTGAAAGATTTTATTTGTCATCGCAAGAATAGCAGAGGCGATGACTATGCTAGCGCTTCAGAACATTAGGATAAGGCTTTTATGAAAAAAAAATAACAGATACGAAATATCTTCAGAGAATGTGTAGCAGATAATAGCAGGAAATAAACTCTTGCGGATTTGATATTCGCAGTTTACATACTGTGACATACATTTGAAGAAAACCGGATGACTCATTGGCTGAAACGCTGTAACCATAAGCTAGATAAAGACGCTGGTCTGGGTACATCAATTAATAATAAAATATTATTTTAGATTACCACCAGAATACCATCAGTTTTCTTTTGATAATTCAAATAATGAAATATAAATGTTTTTCGAAATAACATTACCAATTTATTAAAACTTACAACAATGTTAGGAATTTAACGATATTTTATAACAAGTAAATTATTAGACATAAAAATGTAACACATAGACGACTGATTATTCACTTTTCGGGGAAAGATTGTGACTGCTCCATATGAACACCCATAACAAAAAGAGAACGAAACAATATTTACACACAAAAAGATTAGGACGGATAACTTTTTATTGCTTCAGGGGAAGTTACCCTTCTTTAAACATACATATTTTTGGCTCAGAAGGAAAAACCACGAATATTTATCTTGAAATATTTTCAGCATAAAACCTTCATTGATTTGTCACAATATTTTTTGCTGCGTTACCCTTGTTTTCTTTTTATTCTTTTAATATGTGAGAATTTCTTCAATAACATTTAATCTTCGACCATTTTTTCATTGGAAACCCCACGTATTATCTCTAGTATTTAAAAAATATGCATGTACAATTATATTTTAAATATTAAAAAAACAAAACAGAAACTAATAACAAAAAGAGACAGATTCGCGGAAGGTAAATGGGTATATCCATAAGTCCGTAACGTTAAATGTTCGATCCGTAAAGTTTGATTTTTATCGATATTCACCATGTTTCTCAATGTTTTCTTTTTATTAAACGAATGTTTATATCACCATTAGGCTGAGGACATTTTGATGCTAATATACATTTTTATATATATTTATTTAGGGTTAATATAAATTGATAGACATCCATGAATATGCATTTTATATACGCACCCATATCTTTGCATGCTTCTAATTGCGAGTACATGTATTCGTGTGCGTATGTGTGTATCAATAGTTGTGTACACACAAACGCAAAAAAGACAAAGATGGAAAGTCAATTATGATCAGAATCAAAAACTTGAGACTTGCAAATTATAGATTAAGTTATTGATCAGGGTTTTTTGTTAAGCTTTTTTCATAATCACTGATAGAATTATAGGTTCTGTTGAAATGTAGTGATGATTTAGGGTTCTTGCCATCTCAGACAAACTATACTTTAATATTCTTTGAAATAATAATATCTATTTTATTTATGATTTACAGCATTAAAAAGAAATATATAGCAATGAAACCTTTATCCTGTCCGTCCTTACACTTGGACTCTTCAATTGTTGGCCCTATTTTAATCAACATTTCAGAAATTGTTAGCAATATACCTGAAAAATTTTAAAACTATATTAGGAGATCTGCTCCACGCGGTTTTTCTTTTTGGAGGAACTGTAAAAGAGTATACATCTCACAGTGCTTAACCACTCTTTTTAATAGTTACCAGAGACAGGTGCTTCCCTCTCTTCCTTTATGTACACTTAGACTTTCTCTGTCCCTGCCATTTTTCAAGTTGCTAGCAGGAACTAACAACAAAGTCGCCAGACCTAAGAAATGCTGAAAGATCCATTTTTTTCAATTTATCTTAATACTGCCCTTCCGAGTCAGGAAAATAATAAAATTAAATATTTTTTCGAAATATTAATGCTTAGGAGTTTTCGAAAGTTTCCGAAAGTTTCTGAAATCTCAGATCAACGCCGAATCCGTACTCTATAAGCCATAACTAAGGCAATGTTTCATCATAAATAAAGAATAAAAACAGATGAAACATATCTTATATATGAATAATTATCCTAAACTTTAATAAAAGCGACTCTGCGCCCTTTATTTTTTGATAATCTGTGTGTAATATGGGTAATTACAGTTAATTTGAATAATTTAGGCTTTAGTCGATTATACTATATCTGCAGTAAAAATTCCTGATTATGCAGTGTGTTAAAAATTTGGCTGCTACAACTAGTCGAGAGTAAAGATGTTCTGAATTGCAACTAAAAGACATCTAAGAGATTGTTGAGAAGGAGAGAAAAAGTAAACCGACTACACATGTCATACAAGTGGAAGGCAAGCATCACTCAAAATTCCCTAGCAACTTCACCCCACCCACTAACCTTAATATCCAGACTTTCTAGCTATTGTGAGCAGACTGAACTCGCAAAGGTATGAAGGGAAGTACAAATTTCAAAATTGCAGCTTGAGGGAATCTTAAAGTGATAGCATGTTCCTTTTTTCTTTTTTTGAAAAAATTAGGCAAAAAGAAAAATGTTTATTTTAAAAGGAGGAGAACGAATGGCTAATACATTTTCGATACATAAAAATTTGATTTAAATTCTTATCATTTTCTTCTTTTGTTTAATAGCATATTAACTTTCGTAGGTTATTTCATACCAATTTCATCCTTGTAAAACAATAACTTTCCTAAGATATTAGTCCGAAAGTAAACGTAATAGCACGACGGAAGTTTGAACACTCTTACAACGATGTATCAACTACGCTAAGGGGACACACACCTTATTGTTTTCTAGTCATAAATTAATATGAAGTTAACATTATGCTGAAAGAAACGAACAGACAGGAAAAAGAACACGTACTTGTCTACGCTCGCAGAAGTAGATTGATAGTTAACGCTTAGGATGGATGATTTAGATTCACGAGATTTTATTCTTGGAGTACCAAGTATTAATGCCACTTGTGTGGCTGCTCCTTTTGAAACGAGCTTAATTTATCAGTTAGTACCCAATGCACTAATAACTACTGGTATAACTTGGAGAAACATTCTATAATTTCTTTATCTCTTTAGGTCTTAATAATTAACTTTTCCTTCTTACATGTTACATTCATATCATCATGTACGGCTACATCTAGAATGATGCTTTCATTGCCAATCCGATCTTCTTTTTTGCATATCATACTCAGTTTGTGTTTATCTTAAACGAATAATTCTTTACATTTTCTAGTTGTTACTGTTATCACTTAGTGCTTACTTTGAACTTACATTGACATATAACAGATATGTAGTTCGGCTACACCATCATATCCGTTCTTTTATTCTTTCTGTCAGCCAACTGCAGCCACACACAATATGGCAGATTGATTCAATCTGTTACACTGCACATTCTAAATCTATGTTTTCTATTCTTGCCTTTATTATATTTGCTACTGAGGGTTATTGAGAAACCATGGTTAGCCTTTCTACCTCCGTTTTTCGATCGCAGTCAAGATTCGAGATTCAAGACTATTATGCGAATTTTTACGCTAATGGTCTTCACTAAAGTTCAATGACAGCAGATCTCGTCAGCTCTCCAAGACTCTTCAATATATTCTTGCAGATAACAACAGTACTGTGGTCTGGACTATTTATACCCTTTCCTGGATCTTGTCACTTTTTTAGATTCTTTGGAATTATTCCAAGGGACCTGACTATGATTGTTACCTTCCTATTTCACATTTTTTTTCAGTTGTCGCAAGGTCCAGGTATTTATCAATTTTTTGCTAATTTAGTTTTTCGGTTTCCTTTAATTTTACTCTATTGTTTACAAGAATAACAGCAGCATTAGCTGGGGATTGTTCACTGAAGTATGTTTAACAGCAAATCTCCTCAGGTCTTCATGGGTCTTCTTTGCATTTTAGCCGATCTTAATAATGCTGTGGTCTGGATGGTCACAATTGTTCTTCTGACTTCTAGTTCCCTCTGTCTTTTTTTCAAGCTTTTGAGGACCGTTCCAAGCGCACCAACGACAAATGCTATCATTGTCACCTCATCATCCAGTTTTTTTAGTTCACTGGCCAGGTCTATCTTTTTGCTTTCTTTTATCTTCACTCTGTGGTTCACTGGAACCGCAAAGTTCACTAGATAACAAGTTCTTTTTTCTTGTAAATTAATACTAGGTCTGCTTCTCTGGCCGGGATTTACTGATCCGTTTATGTTTCAAAATCCCAGAGAATTTTGTGTATCTCATTCTCTAGAACGGATTTTGGTTTGTGCATATACCATTTGGTCGAATTTCAATCTCTTGTAGATCACCTTTTTCACTTAGTCATGCCTAGTCATGTACTCCTTTTGAACTACTTTTCTGCATTCGCTTTTGAACTACTTTTCTGCATTCACCGTTTCATCTCTTTCTCCACATAACCTTCACTTGCTATTCTGTTGAGTATTATCAATTTTCACTTTAATATAATTGGGTCTTATTACGTTGTTTTGAGCTACTAATAAAAGAGATTCAGTTTCTCGTTTGAGGTTTCCCATTCTTAGCCATAACCTGGTCATCTCACCGGTTTGCCGCTTGAAATATCCATCTAGTTGTTTTTCTTCTCATTTCTATTTACAAGTTTTTGTTTTTCTATTTGCTTTTATGTTGCCAATGCTATTACTGGCTGCTGTGATTCGTCTTTTTTTTTTCTTTTTTAATGTAGTCCGTCTGTGTCATCACGTGGATGTATGGCCTTGAGTATAGTCATCAATTTTTTTTTAACGAATGGTATGGAGTATCTTACCAGTGGGACTGCCTAGATATTTGTTCCTTTGATGGGATTTCTGCTTCAGAACTTAGTTTTGAGAAGTTTTCTTGTTTTTATGAGGTACTCTTTTCTGCCTTTATTTGATGATGCCCGCTTCAAATATCATCAAGTACTTGCAATTTTACCATCAAGAATTGGGATGCTTTCCTTATTTGGTACTTCTATTTCTTCAGTTGTTTCTCCTTTCCCTTTTCTGCATGTCACATTTTCAATGCGAAATTTCATTCCTATATTCTAGCTGCATCTTCCTATTGTTTGTCTCAGAGTCTCCTGTTATTTTTTTTATTTTCGCAAATATCTTGATATTATCCATATACCATATACATAGGTTGATTTATTTTTTCTTATGATTTTGTAAATTCATGGCCCCCCTGAGCACTTCCTAAGTATGTAACCGAGTGGCGTCATTACTATAACGAATAAAAATGGCAATAGTGAGTTTTCCTGGAAAATACCTTTTTGGATTTTCTCTTCTGCTAGTTTTCACATAACTTTTGTGATGAAGTTCATGACTTTGATATTTTGTACATTTTCAGAAATTCTATTGTCCAAGTTTACATGACCATATGATAGGCTTTTTTGTTGTCGGTCCATGCCGTGACTATATTTTCTACCTTGTTTTGGACTCCTTGCCGTTGTGCTGATTTATATATTGTAGAGTATCTGTTCCTCTTATTTCTTAGCGACGTCCTTTCAGTTCTTCTGAAAATAGTCTGCGGCATTCAAGGAAGCAACAGACTTCTCTTATCTGTGCGGTTTACATCACAGGTAAACACGTTATCGGCCTATTGTTGCTGGGAAGGGTTTTTTTTATATTAAGGTTTCTTCTGAATCAGGGTAGTTTTCTTCTTTGTCATCTATTTGGCTATGCTTACATCTTCAAGGAATTTACTTAATTGCAGAGCCAATCTGTCATGGATGGAAGAGAATTTTTTAAAGCCAGAATCCATGTATGCTATCTAGGCTTGGTATTTTCTAATTTGTTATTTTTTGAGTGTTGCTCTTAGTGGGTCCAGGTGTTCACCTCGTGGCCTTTTTGCAATTCTTTTTTTATCTTATTATTTGAAATGTTCACCCAGCGTTAGCTGGTAGTCTTTCACTGGATTCTGAGTGACAGCAAGTCTTCTCCGAACTCTAAGACTTTTCTGGATATTTTAGCTGATGGAAGGGTTTGGATGATCTTGATTCCTCCTTTGCTTTCCACTTCTTCCACTTCTTTTCTGTCGTTCCAAGCGTAGCAACTACAAATAGTATCCCTGTCACGCTCGTGCTCCACAGCTTTTTTTTTTTTTTTAGTTCTCTGGAGAGATTCAAGTATTTGTCAATCTTTTCGCTTTCATTTTAATTCGGTTGTGCCCCGGAATGGCAAAGATGTTTTAGATGTCAATTTCTTTTTTCATGTAAATTAACACTACGTCTAATAATTGACGCTATTGATAATAAAGATTCAGTTTCTCTATTTAGGTTTTTCCTTCTTAGCCATGTCCAGGTCATCTCATTTGAAATTTTGTTTGTTTGTCGCTTTATTATTACTATTATTATCATTATTATTATTAGTAGTAGTGGAAATAGTAGTAGTAGTAACAACAACAGTAGTAGTAGTTATTTAGAAGTAAATTGAAGCTTTCACTGAAGATCAAGTGGCAGCGAATCCTCTTTACTTGTGTATTTTAACTGCTTTTAGTAATACAGTCATCTGGATGTTTTTTATTGTTACATAGTAATTTACTGACAAATAAACTCTCAATAATTATTAATATTATTGCGCTAACTCTTATGATAAGAGGTCGAGAGGCAGACTGATAAAGTATGACAAACACGCCCACATACACATAGACTGACGGAAAGTTAATTTGAGGTGTGTCGTCTTTAATTTCATTTGTTCTTGGGAAATAACTTCACTCGGGTGACTCTTCCGAGTATGACCTTTTGAGGGTCGTCCATTAAGGGTACTAAAAGGGAAAAGGGTGGAAGGAGTGTTTGGATGAGGACAGGGAAAGAGGAATGGGTGAATAAATGGTTGCTGTTTCGTTCAGATGACAGGAAATTATCGGGATGAATAATAGATGAGTAGGGGTCTTGGTTGGGCAAATTCCGTTGGAAGCAGGGTGAGAAAGTGAAAGGAAGACAGAAAGTGTAAAAAGGGAAGAGAGAGAGCATAAAAGGAAGAAGAAGAAGAAGAAGAAGAAGAAGAAGAAGAAGAAGAAGAAGAAGAAGAAGAAGAAGAAGAAGAAGAAGAAGAAGACAAAATGTTGATACTGGAACACAAAAGAGAAAAATCAAAGAAAAAGGATAAAAATGCATTGTGTATCCACGTTTTTCATGTGTGTAACTGCTACGTCAACAGCAGACTCCTATGAATAGGAAAGGCACAGTTCACCCATTTTTATGTCGTACATTCTTCTGGTGACATTTTACATCATAAAAGTGGAACTGTATGAGCTCCAGAAGAATGTACAAACGGATGCAGTGATGTTATTTCATACTCAGGATGCTCCCTTTTAAAAGTGGGGACTTACTCCTCCGCAGGAAATGCAGTCAGCATATTCTAGGCCTTACTAAAAAGACAGCCTTATATTATTATTGGTCCAGTAGATAAAATGAACTTTTAAGGAAGATATATTCAAATGTATATATTAAAACTAGTTTCTTGTACAAAATTATTTTTATTTAAAGCAGGAGGATAAGTCAGTTGTCAACTCAATTTAAACTTTAGTTTAATATTCAGAAAGTATTGAACAATAACAAGAAAATTCAAAGTTATTACTTCAGTAATGTTACAATTATATTTTACTTATATAAGTAAAATATAACTGTAACATTACTGAAACATTACTGCAATATATATATATATATATATATATATATATATATATATATATATATATATATATATATATATATATAAATTTCATTAGAAAAAGCATATATAAATTCTCTTACCAACATGATTATTACTCATTCTTTTACTCAAATAAGAATTCCCATACACGTACTTCAGCGTGCACGAACAGGAGTACAAACACGCACGTATATGCCCAAACCCACATACACATATATGCATGTATATAGGTTTTGTGTTTCTTGTTTGCATCATTTATAAAGGAAGAATACACAATATCGAGGAAAATACATATGTAGATATAAACTAGATGATTTGTGATCTGTTGGGTTCCCATTGTATCAGCATTCCATGATGATACTGATGCTTCTATTGAGGAAACAGTGAAGGATTCTAATTTCTATTTCATAGTTATCTGTGTTATATTGAGGATTTGGATGTTTAAAAAAAAAAGACATTCGGCACGCATCAAGATCCCACAAACTGAAAATTTCTTTATTATCAATTTTAGAGCAATTCAAGTTGGTAGTTACACCGTTTTCGTTGATAGATAGATAGAGAGATTGAGTGATTGAGAAGGTGGTTCATCATTTGGAATTACATATCATACAAATACTAATACAAAAGATATGGAACTACATGTGAGAAAGAACTTTCCGTAAAAATTTTATGTAGTGCGTCCTTGAAGATTAATATCCAAAATTCAAGTTCCTGCTTGCTTCCAAAATCAAAAGTAGAATCAATTGCAAGGGTGGATACAATTGCAAAGGAGGCTCCAATTTCAAAGGTGGCCCTCATATCAAGAATGACACCAATAGCATTGGTGGATCCAATATAAATAGTAAACTCACTATCATTCTAGACGATAACTTGACTGCAAAACAAGTTTGTTTAAGATAGTTACGGAAGTAAGAGAGTCGGGAGGCGACAAAAATGGAGAGGAAGAGTGAAATAAAAGCAGAGAGAGAGAGAAAGGGAGTGAAAAGATGAGATAGAAAGAACGCGTGACAAAAAGCGAGAGCGACTGAGAATAGGACAAAGAGGGAGTGATTGAGAGATGGACCAAGAGAGAGAAAGAAAGTTGAGAGAGAGAGAGAGAGAGAGAGGGGGAATGAGAAAGTGTTAAAAAATGGCTGGACAGAAGCATTTATCATCATCATCATCATTAAGTCACGCTGACTGCACGGATTTTCCCGAATCTCTCTCTATCCGTTCCTATCATTCATCATTCCCAGCAGGTCTTCCAAACTATATTTTGTGTCCGTACAGAGATTACGTAAATAAGTTTTTGCTGGTCGGCCCAAACTGGCTCGTCCATGCATAAATGAACGTCACTTATGAGTTCGTCCTTGCTTCTTCAACAGTGCCCTGCATATCTTGTTTGTCTTATTTAGATCCTTTGTGAGATGGGTGGTATGTGGCTGTACAGCTTTTATCACGTGAGGTGTTACTTCCAGGATTTGTTCAAAATAACTTGTAGCATTTTAGAGTAGTTTTTATCTAGCTTTGTCTCTATGCGTTTTCTTAGCGGCTATGTGGTGCATCCATACAGTAGTACAAACACAGCCACAGCTTGGAAGAAATACCATTTTGTTTTATTGGTTAAATCAGACTTCCATATGATCAATGATCTATCGAATGCAGTCCACGCCTTTGCTATAAATATACTAACATCACTTTCAGTTGTTGAGACACTGCTGCCGATGTACTTGAATTTGTCTATAAATTACAGAGGCTCTTCACTTATGGTGGAGATGGCTTCTTCTCGTTTAAGACTCATGTGCTCTTTTTTATTTGTGTTCCTGTGGAGGCCAGTGTCTGTTGCTGCCAGCACCAGGTTATGTATTTATCAATGACACCAACATTTATCAATAACACCAGCCTTCCAGATTTCTTTCATGTTTCTGCACTCTTTGAAAAAAATGTTTCCTCCAGGTATATAGGATTTTGAATATGTTTTTTTTCTTTTTTTTCCTTTGGCAACAGTTTATTGAACACAGTTCTTATTTTTCACGCGAACATTAACTCCGCTGGTATCAGTCCTGATTAGTACTTGGGTTCACACGCTTTAAAATTGTAGGATATCGTTTCCGTCCAACTTTTTAAAAGCTCGCTTAAAAAGTGTCAACAAATCTTTCTATCTATGCATTAGATCGCGGATGTTATGGTGCAGCAGTGATGTGTACAATGGAAAAGGCTTTACAAAAATCTTTGAACTCTTCTGCCGTGAATTGTTTCCCATTTTCCGACACAATTGTATCAGAAATACCAAATCTAGCGAAGAGGTCATGCAAAAATCTCACTCTATGTTGGGTTTTTACATTTCATCATTTTCGAGAAACTGTCAACCACTATTAAATAAGATTGTCCCTTCATTGAACTCTATATGCAGCCTTGAACACGGTCTCTCCGTCTTTGGCCACGGAGTGAATTTCACTGGTTGTGCCTCTGCTGCTATCGTACAACCTCTGCAGAATTTAACATTTTCTTCTATTCCTTTGTCCATATACGACCAAAAAACATAGCTTCTTATTAAAGATTTCATCCTTGCTATACCGGTATGACCGGTATGAAAGTCTTTTAATTTTCTTTTTTGTAGCGTTCCTGGTATCACCACTCGTTCGCCGTACGTCAAAATTCCATCACAGATGAAAAAAAATCTTTTCACCATCAATCTTCTTTGTACTGTTGGTCGATAACTTTTTCCCCTGTGATATATTTGTCTATTTTTGCTTTGTTCCTAATCTCCTCGATTGTCACATGTAATTCCTGTATGGTGTTGCTAAGCACGCTTTTTATTTTTATTTCTATTTCTATTTTGTAGTGAACATTAAGATGAGAATGATGTTAAGAAAAAGTCTAAATCTGAAATAACTTTTTATTTTAAAGCTTCATAGAACATTTTATCAAGAAAAAATAAGGATACAAGGAGCACACAATAAGTTTCCAGACTTTTTTTGTATGGGCACTTTTATTGATAGTAAACACATAAAGCTCTAGTCCCCTTCGAAGTAATCTCCTCCAGCTGCAATGCACTTGTTGTACCATTCCAACAACTTCTGGAAGGCTCCATGGAAGCCCTCTTGTGTGAGTGTATCAATGACCTTTGTCACAGCCTCTTTCATCTCCTCAATTGTCTCATAACGACATCTTCTAAGGTTTTCCTTGAGCTAAGGGAACAACCAAAAGTCACAGGGAGCAAGGTCTGGACTATAGGGAGGCTGAGGAACTGTCTTGATGCCCATCTTGGTCAAATAGTCTGTGACAAGGATAAAGTTGTGGACTGGTGTCCTGTCCTCGTGGCTGTGTTTGTACTACTCTGCGTGGGTGTATATATATATATATATTATTGTGTGTGCACACATTTTAAAATAGTGTGTAAGAATTTCTGTTTATAGACTTGGCTACCAAACTCAATTTTGTTAATTAATAGTTACTTTGATTTGTCAAAACAAGTCAAGGAACTCCTATACCTCCACTCCTTTTTCTTTTTCTTTTTTTTTTTTTTGTTTTACTAGAATTATTTCTATTTTCACACACAACTTATGTAAAGCAGATGACCTGACAATCTCTATTTTGGAAGAAGTGAAGGATGCTAATTAGTATAATTATCTTAGTTATTATTTTGCACCTGAATCACAATTTTGTAGTATCGGCATTCATATCAGCTTTTTTATCAATCAAATGTTGATTAAAAAAGTTCGTACGGATGGTGATACCACAAATTTGGATTCAATTGATAATTGGACCGGAAATTAGTTAAATCTCTGAAAATATTTTACTCTGATTAAAAACAGACCAGTTGGCTGGGACTGTTGAATACACCAACTGCATCTCAGTAGAGGGGTAAGACACCCCGGCTCCCAGTCATGGAGTATCCTAGATATGACATTAAATCATTGGATAGCTTGGAGATCTGGGGAATGTGAAGCACTCCTTCATTGCCATTACTTCCAGGTCCACTCTGACCTGGTGTGGTAGCAGCTGATTGGGTCCTCTCTATGGGTCAAATAGAACAAACTGTGTGCAAACAAATGACTGATGTTAAATTGTGACTATTTTATAGCAATACTTAAAACCATTTAACAATGTCCAAAAAAGAGTTTAGGCTGGTTTAAGGTTATCTACAAAATGTGTTTACAAATCATATATATATATAACAGGATTTGGCATTGAGTAACCTATAATGGTTGATATGCCATAAAACCAAACCAAAACAAACTGATAAAAGATCTTATGATGTGTCATTTTTGCATGAGAATTTTAGTAATATAAAGATGTTCATCTATGAAGAAAATCAGGCTAGTTTCAATACAGATGGTTATTTGGAATTTAATGTGAATAAATTGATGTTATCTCTCCACTCATTATTCTTAGGCAACACCAGTAACTTTTTTAGAAATAAATGAGATATAAGGCTTCTTTATTTTTATTTTTTTGTATCATCTGAAAAATGAGTTTATCTTTTTGCATCTTTCAATTCTGGGATATTTTTCTATTTCTTTCTCTTGCTAGTATTTTGGCTCTTCACGATTGTATATTTGCAAATATGGTTGCGGTTTATGCACCAAATTTCACCGCGGAGAGGGGTTCCTTTTTTCGTCGGTTTGCGCCGTTCCTGGACGATTCGAAGTGGCTAGTCTTAATGGGTGGTTGGAATGCGATCCTTGATCCCAAGATAGATAAGGTCGAGCGGGGAGCTAGTAGGTTGGGAAGGTGTGAAAGCAGCCTTGTCGGCCTTATGACTCATCATAACTTGGTCAACAGTTTTCGTCTGGATCACCCAGGGTGGGAGATGTGGACGTGGCTAGATAGCTCGCCCTCTGCCAAAGTAGGTTCCTACTTGGACAGAGTGTTAGTGAGAACTAATAGCGATTTCGTTAGTTGTCCCACTTTCCACTTGATAGCGTGGACTGACCATAAACTTGTTAGGGCCAGTCTGCGGTTCGCTAATAGGCCTAGTCTGGCCGGCTATTGGAAGTTCAATATCTCCTTACTGGAGATACGGGACTTCCGGGACCGGCTTGAATCCCTAATTAAGTGGGCGTTAGTGGAAGCGGTTACCGGCAATAGGTGGTGAGTTTCTCTTAAACATAGGATTAGAGATTTCGCCACCAAGTACGGTCGGTAGCTCAACCTAGATAGGACCAAGGAGGCGAAATCTATAGAAGATAGACTTTCCCGGGCGGTGGCTGGGGGGATTCCCTAAGCGTTGAGCTAGCTAGGAGGGACCTTGAGAGTAAGACTAGCGAGCGTTACAAAGGATTCATTGGTAGATCTAGGCTAAAAAGAGTTCTCAACAAAGCTGTAAAATCGAACGCGACTGCACGCGAGAAAGAAGTACGAAGGTTTCCCGATCGGCATGATGTACCACAACCCTGCAGGTGAACGGAGGGTGTTCGACGGCGTTCGCAATCGAGCGTTCGGTCCGGCAGGGTTGCCCCCTGTCTCCTCTTCTCTATGTCCTCACTTTCGAGCCTGTACTCCGTAGGCTTAGGGATGAGGGGACAATTCCGGCCCTGCGCGGCATCCATTTTGTTGGCACCTCTTACGGCAAGGGTTTCCGCGTTCGCTGATGATATCACAGTGTTTGTATCCCGCCGCCTGGATATAAAGGCTGTGAAGAAGTACGAGCGGATAGCAGGAGCCAAGGTTAATTTTGACAAAAGCGAAGGTTTGAGGCTTGGTGCTTGGAGGGGGTAGCGACACCTTTCCAGGGCCCTTCCGCTGGAGTGAGGGACCCATCTGCATCCTCGGGGTGTAGTTCGGGCCCGACCTCCAACTGGAGTGAAATTGGTCGGAAGTACATGCTAAGGGGAATGCTCAGGTGGGAATCTGGCTTTCAAGGAGGTTGTCCTTAAAGGGCAGGGCGGAGGCGTGCATCGTGTACGTCTTCCCCTTGATCCTTTACCGATTTTCTGTAGTTCGTCTGCCTAAGGCACGTCGGCTGGCGCTTCGAGTGACCTTTCACGGCCTCGGAAGGGACTATATCAGGAGCTAGTGGTGGGTTCCGCCTCGGACCCTCTTAGAGAGCGGCCCGGCTGGACGGCGGAGGAGATCCGTTCCACTGGAATTGGGCGCCAGGATCGAGCTTCTTGAACTACTCCGAGTTCTCGTTCACCTGGTGACTTGCACGGAATGCGTTACCCCTTCTCGGCTTGAACTTCAGAGCGGACCTGGCAGACATGCCCGATTGTCCTCGCTGCGTCAGTGGTTTAGAGGAAACGACTGAGCACGCTTTCTACTACTGCCGTTCTGGGATCACGTCGGGGAGTGGACTGCTCGCATCGAACCCAAGCAACTCGTGCTGCCCGACGTTGGTTACATTGTCGACAACGTTCTTCCTCCGTTTCAGGGTTAGAAGCGTGTGGTGTTTCTTACAATCCTAGCTGTAGCTCGAATGGTGATTTGGACGACGCGAACGAAGGGATTCTATGACGATGCAAACTTTTCTAATCATGATATGGTTTTGTATTTTAGGCTTCAGCTTAGGGTCAAAATCAGAAGCGATAGAAAACGCTTGGATCGCATAACATTCGACAAAAGGTGGGTGAATGCAGCGAGCCAGGTAGTAAGAAAGGGGACAATGTTGGATTCATCTTTCCCTCCTCTGCCTGCTCATGGTGTCTACGGTACGGGTCCTTCGGGACCCCACCCCGGGTAAGTAGGAACATTTATTTTCCCCCTTGAAGCCTTGAATCCTAGTTAGCAGTATGTTGTGAGTCACCGTCCCCGTCATCTAGTAGTTAATGTCCAAGATTTTCCCCATCCCCATTAATTTTCTACCTCAAGTCCGCTTTTGCTGAAGATCTTGGAATTTCACATGTATATAATTCATACCATTTGTCATTAAGTACCCATACCGCGCCCAACCCTGTATTTTTTGCCCCATTAGGATAGGATCCCTCTCCAACCAAGGGTAGGTCCGGCTTGTTTTCGGTTTTTTCGGACACCAGAAAACAGTCGGCCTCCATTTTGTAGACGGGGGGATGGGAGGGCAACCAATGGGGAATTTTTTCCTTGGTTTTCTCATTTTTTCCTTTCATTGCATTCCAGGGGTTTCCTCCCATTCCCATCATACAAAGTTCATTGTAAATAAATCATAAATTGTATATAAAATCATACATTTCATCCAGGGTTTTAAGTAGGTCTTTTCACAGAGCAAATGTGGCATTTTGGTGGTTGCAGCGCGCATGGAGATAGGTGACTGGTTATATATTGTACTGTTGAAAGGGTCGACGAATGTGGTTAGCTAGATTCCCATAGTATTCTTAGAAACAGCATGACCGCTCCCTTTCCCCTCCCCCATAAAACTCCAAAGTCTTGTGCCTTCCTTGTATTCAAAGAAATAAAGTCAGTCTAGATCCGGGAGCTAACCTCGCCCCTGCGTGGTTATGCGAACTAGCTTACCGTCCTATGTTCTTGTAACCATCCCTTGTTCGTTTAAATATATACCTATACTATAACCGTGGTGATCTGTTCTCTTTGTGACCCCTTCCAGGGTCATAACAAAATTAATTCTTTTTAAAAAAATTTTCACGGTGTTAGAATTAACGATGGCACTATTGCAGAACGAATTGGTTGGTTCAAAAGGTCGAATGACTCAATCCAAACCATACTGAACAGGTTCTGGGTTCGATTCATAATGAACCGTTGAAAGTTTTTCCCATGAATGTTACACTTGTATAACATTCACTTACAAATTTAAATTTATTTCTTGTAATGCTATCTGCAATTTTTATGTCTTTTGTTGAGTTAATCTGCCAATTTTTTTCAAGTTTATTTATCAATGTCACAGCTGAATTGGTATCCAATGGGAACATAAGCTCTTTATTGTTCATGAGTACTTTCATAAACTTTCTTTTCATATTCATTTCTGTTTTTGTTGAGTTAACTGTATTTTTAATTTTTTTTCCTCTTGTTTTTTTTTGGCTCACTGCAATGCGTATGCTTGAGACCATTTTGGCCACAAATAAGCATTTTTCCTTCTAAATGATCGTTCCTTAAAATAATGAATCTGTCCACAGTTATAACATGGATTTATTTTACGGATAAATTTTTGTTGATCATGTTTTTGTTTAACTGCATTTATTTTTGACATGTCGCATTCATCAATCCACGCGGTGTTGAGTCGAAGATTTTTAAATCTTCACATTCTTCTACGACCATTTTCAGACAGATTTTAGGATATCGTTCTAATCAAGATAAAATTCTGGTTCTAATTTTGCCATTTTCCAGCGCCTTCAGTCCTTGCACTACTGACTTTATTATCAAGCATTTAAACATGTCAAGGGAAAGTTGTTTTTTTTTTTAATTTGAACCTTTCACACTCTCTGCTGACAATCTCAGGAAAATTAGAGTAATCCTTCCCACTTTTTTGCCATCTTTTGTTGAATAGAGAACTTTTCTCCCAAATTATTTTTTCGGAATTAGGACATTGTGCTTTACATTCGAATCTTCGTCACCAGATGTTGTGTCGTGAAATACGTAATGTCGACACACATGTAAAATTAGAGGTATTTTATTCCGGAGAGAATACCGTACACAGTTTGGTACACCAATGTAAATAACCTTAGTCGTATTTGTTTACAGATAGAATCTTTAAATAGTCTTTAGACTAGTCTATCTTGTGGAAGGTTCAAGCAATTCCACGACACTTATTTTAATGATATTAATATTTTCAATAATAATCGTTACCTTTTGGTCACATTAATAATATATTTAAAGTTATTTTCAGTCCAATTAGAACTATATATAAATGTTTAGAAGCTAGTCATTATACGATTATGGACTTAGTTGCTTTAAATTTACAGTAGACGTAGAACTAAAAAAAGAGACATGTGTTTGTTGTAGGGCTTGCTAGAGGTGTGGCAAGGGATCCAGGAAGGGAAGCAGTCTGAAATATTTTGGGAACCACTGATGTAGACGGGCAGTTCACCGTTTGACATCAGGTGATAACGTACAGTAAATAAAACAAAAATAAAGGAAAACCGAAAAAAAAAAAAAAAAAAAAAAAAAAAAAAAAAAACGAATGAAAATGTTGCAAAGTCAAACAAGTGATAGAATGTAAGTATTGCCAACATCTTGTTAAAACTCCAGGAGAGCAATATAATGAGTCGAATGTGCAGGCACGCAGACCGATGGGGCAAATAGAAAAAGGGAAGGGTAGAAGGTCTAAAGGGAGCAAGAGAAGAGCATGATAGAATTAACTGATCAGCACAGAGGTTAACGTGTGGAAAGAACAATAAAATTCAGAAGTTGTATGAACTAAAAAACAAACTGGAAAGTAGACAGGATCCTCATGTTCACCTGTTTCCTATGTAGCAGGTCCTCACTTAACGTTGCTTCGTTAAACGTTAAGCGTGGACCAGCTGTATTTTTGTTAGGGAATTCGTTATTCCTGGTCTCCTTTTCTCTTTACGTTCGAAATTTTTTTCTTTTGTACTTTTTCTTGGCTTTCTCCTTACTGCCTTAACAAACATGGACACTTCGTGGCTTAACATTCATCGTCCTAGAAAATGGTCTTGGTGAGTACGAAGGCTGTATGCATTTTATTTGGTGATAAAGCTCTTGAGAAAAATATGAATCCATCTCTTTTATCCCAAACTATGAGTAAATAGTTCGCCAAAGAAGGCAACCAGTCTAGAAGGAAAACACTGATTTCAAACGAGTTGTACTCTACACATAAATTACTTTGTGTCATATCAAGGAAAAGGCGTTGGCTAAATACAGTTGCTTTTTTTTTTACTCTTCTAGTTTCTTGTCCTTTAGCACTTCTTCCTTTTATTTTTAAACGAATAAAAAGGGGAATAGGTCGGTCACTCTCTCTCTCTCTCTAAGCATGAAGGGGATGTTTTTTTATAGCCGTCAATGTCGCTGCTTTATTTTTTCTATCTCAACTATTCTTTTAATCTGTTTCCCTCGTCGAAAAAATAGACTCATCGACGCATTATCACATTTTCTTTTTTACTCTCTTTAACCTCCTGCCTCTCTCTCTCTCTCTCTCTCTCTCTTCATTTTTTTACATCTATACAAACGCATCTTCTGAGATTCTACCACCCTTCTATTGTCAGATTAATTCAATTCTTATTTTCTCAAAATCGTTTAATTTTTTTTATTTGTTAGTGGTATTTAAATGTTTTTTTAGTGTTTTCCAGCGGGTATTTTGTTTTGTTTTGAATTTTAAATCATTTTTTCCTCTTTTTTTTAATTTCTATTTTGATCTCCTTATCTACTGTTTCTTAAATCCAGCCCCACAAATATGAATGATTTCTTCCAAGTGTAACAATATGAATTTTAGTGATCACACAACGCTATAGTATACTTACGTATCTTGCAACTGCCAGCGATCTTCTGCCAGCATTTGCTCAGTCGGCTGGGGCTGTAGAATACACTGACTGCTTCTCTGCAGAGGGGTAAGACCCCCCCCCCAACGAGTGTCCTGGATATGACACTAAACAATCTGATGGCGAGGTTCCAGCAATGCTGGAGCTTTGAGGAATGCGGAGTACCCCTTTATTGCCATCGCTCCGAGGTCCATTCTGGCTCGGAGTGGTAGCACCTGATAAGGGTCCTATCTATGGGTTAACTAGAACTAAACGGTGGTTGGCGTTTACTTTTTTTTTTATACATTTAAACTGCGTATTTATACTGAACTGAATTGTTTAAAACGTAACTGTTTTGGCATTAAAACTGCGTCCAAATGCTAAACTGAGTTACACAAAATAGAACTGTTTTGATATCTGGTCCAGCGTGGTAGCACCTGATAGGGCCCTATCTATGGGTTAAATAGAACTAACTGCATACAAGCTTGAAATAGAAATGTTTTTGACAATTAAATCGTACTTACATTTAAACTGCGTGCTTATGCTAAACTAAATTATTTCAAATAAAACTATTTTTTGACATTGAAACTGTATTTACACTAAACTGAATTGTTTGACATGGAACTGTTTTCACATGTACCTGTGTAAAAAAAATCTGTACTTTTGCTAAATTGAATTAGCTGAATTAGAACTGAAGAGCTCGAAAAAATGTTTTTGACAATTAAACTGTACTTACATTTAAACAGCGTGCTTATGCTAAACTGAATTATTTGAAAATGAACTGTTTTTGTCATTGAAACTGTACTTTCACTAAACTGAATTGTTACATTTCACTGCTTGAATAGTTTGAAATAGAAATGTTTTTGACGATTAAACTAAGTACTCATGCTAAACTGAATTGTTTTAAATGGAACTGGTTATTCACATAAAAATAGATTTGGCGTTAAATAGCTTACAAAGGTTGATATGCCATAAAACCCAACAAATTAAACCAAACCATCTGCCAGCATGAGAGTAGCTGACAATAAAACACAACTCGACGTTGTGTCGTTGGGAAGCTTTGCATTTATCAGCCTGGCATCAGTTTCTGGCAGACAATCAACGATTTTCATTTTTTTCTGCGGGCACCTTTGTTGTGTTGTGCGAGCAGAATATCTTGCCTAGAGACGTTACCGTAGTAGAGTGCAACATCTTCACCTTAGATATATACATAGATTATAGAGAACCTAAGAGAAGTTTACAGGCCGTTGGAATATGAATTCGTTTTACTCTCATATTAACTGAGGGCACACACACACACACACACACATATATATATATATGTATATATTAAAATCTGGACACATGACAATTTGAGAGATCTTTTTTTTTTTCAATAATATTTAATCTCTTCAAGTGAAAAAGTAATCTTTTCGAGACGTTTAAACTTTAACTGTTTGAAATTGATTATTTTGCGCGCCCCACTGCGTCCACACGTATAATTGTCTAACGTTTTTGGTTAGATTATTTGGTTTAATGCTACATCAACCCTTGATGTTTATTAATGCCAAATCCTATATATATATTGATTGATTTGGAATCGCTTACGCGCGGCATGGACTGGTGGCCCAGTAGTAGAATTTCGGTTTCTGCATTCTTATGTTGCTGGTTCGATCTCTAGTGGTGAAGATCAGGGTATGCATTGCTGATGAGACCTAATAAGGTCGAAACATCTGTTCCGTATGTCGCATGTAGGTGTTTGCCGAATTTTCTAGTCATGGTAATTTAATCAATATATATGTCTGTGTATCTTTGGTTTGGTTGTGTTTTATAACATATCAACCATTGTTGGTTATTTAATGTCAAATCTTGTTTTTATATATATATTAAATGACTAAACTCATTATGTAGATATATTTTTAAACAAACTTGTGCTCATTCTTTTGTACACACTTAAATGGTTTCAAGTATTTCTATCAAACACGAATATTTTTATTTACTATTGACCATTTGTTTGCATACAATTGAATGGTTCCAAGTATCGCAATGTACCTTTGACGATCCAATTGAACATCATACAATGTTAAATGATCAAACAGTTCTATTTCAAACAGTTTAATTTGGCATAAGTAATTTGTTTGCACTCAGTTTATACGTCATTAATAGAATACTATCCATCGATAAAACACAATCAGGTGCTATTACTCGGAGCCAGAGTAGACCTGGGAGCAATAGCAATGAAGGTGTACTCCATATTCTCTAGAGCTCCACCGACTGGATCCGTGCTATCCGATGGTTTAATGTCAGGACACTCGTTAGAGGAATCTTATCCCTCTGCAGAGATGCTGTTGGTGTATTCTACAGCCCCAGCCGATTGGGCTGCTGTGTGTCTTAGCTTCTATCTATCTATCTATCTATCTATCTATCTATCTATCTATCTAATGACGGATCGACTTTCTTTGTTTTTTCTCTCTCACGCACCATAGGTCTCTTTTTTTTTTTTATTGAAGCTATTTTTCTTCATTTCCTCTTGTGTTTCCCTACTCATTCTTCTGCCATATCTCAGTTTCTTATTTCTTTCTCTCTTTGTTAGCTATTTTGAAATCAATCATGCATCACCCTCTCCTCTCGCTTTCTTTTTATTCTATTTCTCTTCCTACTTTTCTGTCCCATTAACTTCCACTCCCATCCAACACAATCTCCCTTATCCTTTTTCTCTTTTTAAGGTATAATCAGCTTTAAATCCATCATCTCATTTGCCTCAAAAGCATTGTCATCGCCCTGAGTCGAATATTGTACGCAATGTCCGCTAAACCCGAATAGCTTGCAAATACAATTCTTACACTACTAATTTCTCTGTTAACGTTACTGATAAAACAGACTAAAGAAAAAAATGCAGGGATTAACCCAAATTGATTTAAAAACAAAAATACTCCAATAGACTGAAACTGACTAGTATCGAAGAATTTCTTTCGCTTTATCAATCCTAAATGTTTTGTAGAATTTATGTTTGCTTAGATTGAATATTATTATGAATATACGAACAATTTTACTGTTTACTATGTATGATTAACCTTTTTTAGTCGTTCCAGTCAAACGCTCTTAGAACTTACCTGAAAAGTATTTTTACTCTTCATATTAATTCATATACTGATTTTTAGGGCTGATCCTTAATCTGGATTTGAAGTAGAGCTAAAAAATCTTCCAAATAGTAAATAAAAATACAGCTATAATCGTAGAAAATGAACTCGGAGAGCCAAATTCAAATACTGCTTACGTTTCATTTAGAAAAGGCATTAAACTATATCTTCTCTATACTACGGATAAATAGTAGCACAGACTTTCGTAACTAATCTAGGAAAAGAAAAACTGAATTAAACTACCTCCGACCACCACCAACATAAACTTGTGTTTTAGTGGCAAGACCAAGAGCAATTCGACATTGAGCTCTATATCGTTCTGACCATTCCAGCAGCGACATAAATGCTAAGCTGTACTGCACAAGCGATTTATGGAACAGACGGAACTCGTAGCATTTAGGCATTGGCTGGATTTCAAATGAATTAATGGTAAATGACGGATGACAGAAGAAGCAAAGTTCTTTTCGATACAACAAATAATACCACTACTACCTCCACCACCAGATACAAAAATTACACAAGAAACGATCTTGTTATTAAATATTTATGGTATTAGATTTTGAAAGTGTGCTGCATGTTAGGTATAAATAAATTAGAGATTTTAACACAAACCACTTTATGAACATTAATAATAATAACGTAATACAATAAGTATTGCTAGTTAAAAAATAGTTAAGACTACAATAAAAGAAATGCATAATGTTCAAGATTATCAAATTGTTAACTAGAATAACAATATATACAGATGGGAAATAAAAATTACAAGCGCCTGGAGAAAGATGTCGATCTTGATATGAGTATGGGCATACTCTCAAGTAGTAAATATTCAGATAAAATTTGTTTAAATCGTCGATCATCTTGTGACATAGTAACACTCATATCAGTGGACCGTCTGCAACAGAGGGCGAACACATAGACCTGTGTGGATGATAAATAAGGTCTATAAATTGCTTATACACAGCTTATTTTGGTACCTGTACATCTACGAATGTGATCGTTTTCTGTGTACGGTAAATTTTGATTAAATTAAAAAATATCTTATATATATATATATATATATATATCACAATTTTTCGCACTTTATATATATATATATATATACAGGGAGACAGAGACAGAGACAGAGAGGTAGAGAGAGAAAGAAAAGAGAGAGAGAGGAACTTTCATAAGTAGAGACGGTGTATGGTAAATACAAGAGATAGTTGATTCTTCCTTGGGCAGTATTTAATCTAGAGCAAAACGGAAAGATTCAAGGCAAGTTATATAAATATCTGTATATCTCAACATGTCGAAACTGGCTCACCTGAGGATCGGTCACTCGTAAGTCGTAAGTTTTTGTCCTGTTTTATTATATTTTAAAGTTTAAATATTGCGATATTGCTCTGCATTTTTCTGTGCACAGTGAAATGTATTTTACTGAATAAAAACGCTTTTAGCTTTAAATTTCAATCATATATATATATATATATATATATATATATATATATGTGTGTGTGTGTGTGTGTGTGTGTGTGTGTGTGTGTGTGTGTGTGTGTGTGTGTGTGAAAGAAACAAAAAAGAGAGAAAAAGAGGAGGACTACTCTTACGAGAAGAATAATTACAGAATGAGAAACGAAAGAATAAAGAAATCATTCAAGAAAAGTGAAGGAAAACTGATAGAGAAAAAAGATATAATTTGAGAGAAGAAGGCAAGAAGACAACAAATGAGAAATAGATAGCTAAAATGGCGACTTGAAAGAGACACATAAGTAGTAGAGAAAACATTACTCCAATTATAAAATAACCTTAGCTAAAAACGAGTCTGCAATGCTCGACTGCGGTCCGCCATCAGCATCAAAAACAATAAATATTGTCAGAAAGTAGACAGTATGGCCCCAAACAAGATACATCTATTCGAAACCTTCGTCTTACATCTTTATTTATATTTTTTAAAAAGAAGGTTCCGTGTTTTGTTTTGTTTTTGTTTTTTTGTTTTTTGTTTTTTTTTGTTTAGTTTTGTTTTTTGTTTTTTTTGCTTTTTTTGTTTTGTTTGTTTATTTTTCTTGTTTGTTTTCCTTTTTTAAAATCTCTTTTAAAATTTTCTCGTTTATTTACGTCGTGTTTAAGGAGGAAAAAATTGGTGGAAATAATTTTAAACTTCAAAAGACCTGATTGCAAAAAGATCTCGAATGTCATGTACAAACGGTCCTCTTTACTCGGGCTCTTTCTGTGTTTTCTTGACTTTTCTTTACTTTCTCGTGTTTTCCAGTGTTATCTTTGGCAATCTGATAAGCTCTGCTAATATACCTCACCAGTGGACTTTTTGATATCATTAACTAACTCTAGTGATTGTTTTCAGACCAAGATAAATGTATATGTGTCGATAAATTTGTTAGATACGCATGGCCACCAGTAAGAGCATATCTAATAAGTTATTGACGATTCTCAATTAAGAGCAAAGATGATAAAGAACTACTGTCCTATGTGATAGGCAAATCTCAGCACGCATAATAGTGCGTATCTACCTGCCTCTTCATATCTATATATGTGTGTATATATGCGTGTGTTTGTGTGTGTGTGTATTTGTGTGTATCTATATATATATGTGTGTGTGTGTGTGTGTGTGTGTGTGTGTGTGTGTGTGTGTGTGTGTGGTGATAATTCAGCTATAAAATAAAATATAACATGATAAAAACTTAAGATAAGTTTCATGTTGCCAATCTTCAGGTGAACTTGTATCCTTGGAAATTCGTGAGACTCAGCTGAGTAAATATCTGTTCTCGTTGCAATATCTTAAGTTGCGAAATATTATTAACTTACTAAGTCATCTGGCACCAAATTACGAAGCTAATATTTACCTTCAGGGCAACAGTTAGCTGCTAATTACGGTCTTTCCGGAATTTTATAATATATTTTTCGCCAAGTGAAATTTACAATGTTTCATTGCATATGCTCTTTCAAAAATAAACCACTTTACCATACTTTTCTTTATATTCTCACGTGTACTTAGTCTTATGCTATTGGCGTAGTGTTCATTCTTAAAGGGAGCTTTTTAGTTATTGTATCTTTCCCTACATAGCTGCTTTGTCGATCCTGTACAAACTATTTCTTGTCCGTTATTACTTCTTACTTTGCTTAGTAAACCACATTTTGAATTAATCATTCATTTTCCAAAGGGGACTCACTTGTTCTACAATTTCACTATTTTGTTTTGCTATTTTTCTAATTTTTTGGTTGTGCCTTTGTATTATTTTACGTTTATTATCCATACAGCTCATTTTTATCGTATTTTTGTTAAATATTTAATGTATGAGTTAATGGGAAATGTTTATCAATGCAATTTAACCATTTTCCCACTTTTGTTTTCACAGCTTTATTGAACAGTTTCCTTGTAGCCTGTACAATTTAATTAAAACTGAAACCAGTACTGAATAAGAACTAATATCAAAGCAAAATTTGACAATACACAACAGAATTGAAAGTGTAGTGTCACGTGATAGCTCACGAAGACGAAGAGGTAAGAATGATACTATCCCCCCGTTGAACTAACATTATCTAGCAGTCAAAAAGTGACCGTTAGGAGAGAATGTGGGTCACGCAGATGTTCGCACTTAAGTGACCTTGGGTCGCCGGACATCGGAAGGGGAAAGAGAAAGAAGCCAAATGATTGGCGGGGACCCCAAACGGAAGTGGGGTTCCCTTCCCCTCAGCGGAAGTAAGGCACAAAAAAGGAAGCTTTTTGAGCAACGCTCGTGGCAGACGGACGATAGCCATTTTACTCCGGGCTAAAGACAAAAGACTAACTGAGACACGAAGGACTCCAAAATCCTTCAAGCCAGTACTAAAAACAGAACAAAGTCTATTAGCCCGTGAAAGAAGAAAAATTCTCCAGTGGAATCCCGTAAAAAAAAATAAGATAAGTAACTTTGGGACATTTTTCCTTTACACCCAAATTTTGTTTACCACTCTCTCTCTCTCAATTTGAAAAAGGATAAAAGCCAAGAAAAGACATTTATATTCATGGACTATCCTATTATATGTTTTTGACACTTTGGACGTATATATATATATATATATAACCGTAGTAAAGAACCTATGTATTTTCATTTTACCATGTGGTCTATGTTATTATTTCATGCTTTCCTTTCAGCTTCTATTCGCCTTACATTATCTTGCTTAGAACTGTCCTATTAATTCCTAAAGTATCACACGGGAAACCGGAGTTGCCGACTACTACAACAACATTAATATTATTACAACTAAGACCTATAGGCCCGTATTCTTCTATTATCTAAGGGAAAGAAGTTTAGCGGCCTGGTGGGTGTGTGATAGTGTGAAATTTTGGACCCCTTTGCCAGCGGTGGCCAGTCTGGCCCTAAATTATTCCCTCACGTAATATGCCAGTTCTTATCTGCCTGAGAAAAGAACTCTGAACAGGACTTATTTCTGTAGGGGATCAAGTGCCAACCTGCCCCGTCTTCACACGTGCGAAAATAAAGTCCCGTTTAGGGATTTTAGTCAATTTCGCGTCACAGTAGGTTATTTGTTGACAGAGATGAAACAGTTAATCACATAATAAATAAATACAGCAAACTGGCACAAAAGGAATACAAGAGTAAACGTGACTCGGTAAGGACAGTGATTTAAAGATTAAAATCTAGCCATACTGATAAATAGTATATAAATACAAATAAACCAGAAACCCTTCTAGAAAATGAGAAGCATAAAAGTCTCTGCAACTTTGAAAAAGAAACGAATTACCAGATCCAGATCAAGAGACCAAAATTAGTGTTAATTTAGGAAAATAAAAGAAAGCAAAAAGATTGACAAATACTTGGATCTTGCCAGAGAATTTAAGAGTCTGTGGAACATGAAATTGATAGTGATACCAATTGTAGTTTGTTCCCTATAGAACGATCTCCAAATGCTTGGAAAAGAGACTGAAGAACTGGAGATTAGATGAAAAATCAAAACAATCCAAGAATTAGTACTTTTTATATTGGCTAGAATACTGAGAAGAGTCCTGGAGCCTTGAGGAGATCTGTTGTCACTAAGACTTCAATAAAAACCACCAACCAAAACTCGAAAGGTATAAAATAAAATTTAACCATGCTGACAAATGGTACATGCGCAAACCCAATTCCGTTCAAGGAGAGAGAGGGGGGAGACAAATAGACAGAGAGCGGGACGCTTCAAAAATATTTTACCAATTTATTTCAATGGAAACTATAACAGTTATAAAGAACACAATAACAACATTAAAAAGGGAAATTTTTCTTTAAGAAAGCACTATTTTTCTACAACATCTGGACAATTTTCGTCAAGAAGGAACCAGAGCCTGCATTTTGCGTTTGTAAGAGTGTCGTTTGGAAAGTAAGTCCTCCTAACTTAATTCTGTTCCACAATGTCAATACTGATTTTGTTGCAACAGAAGTTTAATCTGCCCGCTAATAACCCATCTAAATATTGTTTTACTTTGTTACAAATATCAGCTGAGTCGCAGTCTGGCATAAAATTAGAGGGGTGTCATTGAATAACTGCATGCGGAAGAAATTCACCTATTTATATTCATCCCTGTTTCTATGATGTAAGTAGAGTAAGCAGTGCAGAAAACGAGATTTAGCAGTGATGTGTTTTGACAAGTCACGTTCAAAACAGTTGATAACTTATTAAGTGAGATGCGCTTGATTGGACCAGTGAAAGATCGACGATGCGAATATGCTGCATCAAACTTAGACAAATAAAACTATTTACTAGTGACGTGGAATGTACAGGTGATGTAATTATCTCAAATTTTCCTTTTCATAATGACTGTATTCTTTCGGTAACATGATCAGTCTTCTTCCTGAAGATACTTAATCGACATTTCGTTTTGGCAGTTTTAATTTACAAATAAACACAACTTTTATTTGTGTCTTCCAGTTTAGGCAGACAATCAATTTTATATTTACTTTATTTCTAGTTCAGCTACATTATTTCGGGAGTATTAAATGTAAACTACAAATGGCTTGGTAAGAATGTTTTTGATAAATTACGAGTTATGCTGAAATGTTGGCCTATCAAAGAGTGGCCTAGAGCCATGGAACGTTCATCTTATTCCACAAATTCATCTAGAAGTTGTGGAGTGGGGAGTAACCCTTCGTTATCATTATTCTTGTTCCACAGGCCTGGGGTGGTATTTTCTGATAGGATTCATCTATAAGTCAAATAGATCTGTTTGAAAATTATTAGATCAGAATTATTAGATCGGAATACTTGGAACTATATAATTATTTGAAAATTATCAGTGTTAGATAGGAACACTTGAAGCCACTTAACTGGACGCAAATTATTTGTATTAAGAATAGTTACTTGAAGATATACTTATTTACAAAGGAGAGTTAGTAGTAGAAATACTAAAAACCTTACAATTGAGCATAAATTATGAGTATTAGAAATACTTAAAACCATAAAAACGTGATCAAAATATTTGAATCAAATGATTATTATTACAGATAAATAAAAAAGCGCAATTAAAGAATGATTTCAGTGAAATGTTAAGAATATGAATAGTTATCATTATGATCAAACGCTTAAAAATGAACCAAATATTTCGGAATAAAATGCATGATAGTGGCTGGTATACCGTTAAACAAATAAATCAAAGGAAACCATATATAGATATGTCTGTGTTCGTGTGTGGACTTGTGCTTGAAAACATGTAAACTTGTTAGGCTCGCCGTTTAACTGAGGTCCATGTTGATAATTACGTTTCTATTTAGGGAGGTTTCTAATTAATAGATTCTAATTAACATTTCATTGCTATCTCTATTATATTGAAAATTTCAATGATTAAAAATGACACTAAGCGCGAACGCAGCTCGCACAAAATTATCATTTAGCTGCAAATTATGGTGGATATTCCTTTAAGAGCTGTTTGTGTGCTTAGTCCTTATAAAAATGGATGTTTTGCTGGGTTGCTGTTATATACATTTTTGTGATATATATATATATATATATATATATATATATAACTGTGTGTGTGTGTGTATGTGTGTGTGTGTGTGTGTGTGTTCAGAAAGTAATTGTGTTTTATCTGAAAGGATATAAAAACAAATCTAAGTTAGATTTACTTAAATATTATCATAAAAAGTAATCACTGTGACTGCTGCCGAACTCAAGAAACGATATGATCATCAGATTTAGCATATATATTGTTTCGATCCCTAGAATATTTCATTTGTGGAAGAAAATCAAAAAACAAAAAAGTTGGAAACAGTCTTTCCAACTTTCTTTCTTTAAACAAGGAATCGAAAATTTTCCTTTCCATTGGGGTACACTGGCAAGTCAGTGTGTTGGGGTCCATTAAAGAACATCACTTATGAGTTTGTCCTTACTTCTCCAACAGTTTCCTGCATGTCTTGTTAGTTTTACTTCGACGGTTTTAGAGATAAGAGGTAAGTGGCCGTAGAGTTGTTGTTTCATTAGTGTTGCTTCCAGGATTTGTTCAAAATAGTTCGTAGCATTCTTGTGCAGTTCCTATCTAGCTTTTTCTCTACACGTGTTTTCCGCGCATATGCAGTGCATATACAGTAGTATTGATACAACGTCATCAAGGAAGAAATCCCGTTTTATTCTATCGGGTATTCCATATAATCGACAGCCTCTCGATAGCTATCCATGCCTTCGCTAGGCGCATATTGAAATCACTTTCAATGGATGAAACACTGCTGCTGTGGTACCTGGACTAGACTACTAATTTCAGAGAATCGCCGTTTAGGGTGGAGATGGCTCCTTTTTGTTTAAAACACATGTACTCCGTTTTGTTTACGTTCACGTGGAGGCCAATGTTTCCTGCTGCCTGCTTTGGATATTGTCTGCTTCTTGCCTTTCTTAATGTAAAACCATTTTCTTTTATTAGATCTGTCGACGTTCGAAGTTCGTGATCTAAACAGATTATAAACAAATGTAGTGCTAATGTATCTTCTTGCTGAACTCCGGCAACAATGTCGAAAAGTTTGTGTCTCAATTCAGTGAGCGAAACTTGACTTCCGTATTTCTATAGAGCATTATAATGGCTGTAACAGTTTCTTTGGGGAATCTCATGAGCTAGAAGTATTTGATCAATCTTATCTTTGTGTATGGAATCAAATGCCTTGAAAAAATCTCGAGATTTGCCTCGAGAATTTGCACGAACTCCGTCGATGCTCCGACAGATGGTCAGAATCTGTGGTGTTGTTGATCAATTTCTCCGAAAATCGTTCTGATTTTTCCTTAGAATTTTCCCAATTTCAGGTTTGATACGGTTGAGAATCAGAGTATTATAAACCTTAGCTGCTATTGAAATAAGAGTTATGCCTCTGTAGTTCTTAGTGATTTCGAGGTCACCTTTCTTAAGGAAGGGGAGGATGCAGCCTTTTGTTCACCTCTCAGTTGAAAAATCGAAGAAATAAGTCATCAAATTTCCTTGTCTCCCATACTTCTAGGAGTATTTTGTCGCGGCCTGCAGCTTTTCTGCTTTTAATTTTTTTCAGTACTACATTGAGTTCTTCTTGAGTAAACTGTCCTAGTTTGATGTCTTGTTGGCTATTAATAATTTTTGCGATAGGTTTATCAGTGACTTAAGGGAAGTTTCCAAGCAGATTCTTGAAATGCTCTTTCCACTTCTGTATTCGTTCTTCTTGGCTGGCAGAATTTAGTTTTGCTCTCAAGGTGCTCTTCCTTTTGCATACTTCATTTATGCCATGCTATTCGTGATTGTCTATCTTCTACCGAGTTTCTTATTTTATTGATCTGACTGTGGATATATTCTTGTTTTTTTTTGTATATGTTCGGTCACTTTGTGCTTTCTTAAGTTTCTGCGCGTTGCCATTTGTTGGGTTTCTTTTATTTCATAAAGATGCTATTTTCCCGTTATCTCGTTTTTCTAAACTACTTGTGATTCCTATGGAACTCTACATTTGGCTATTTGTTTGGTTGGAATGTATTATGCTGCTGCTTCTATGTTGGCATTGACGAAGTTTTCGTATTCGTCATTTGAAGTATATGTTTTTGATATTTCCTGATGAGTATCGAATTTATTTCTTACAGTTGCCATAAATTTATTGCAGATATCTTTATTGGTAAGTGAGGACCAGTCGTAGCTTGTGGTTTTGACTGATTGTTTCTGCGTAAAATCCGGCGTGTTTTTGTTGTGAAAATTCTGTGCTTGGAAGACACTCCTTCAAAAGAGGAGTATGCCTCACATTTCAGAGTGCTATTTTCCCCCCAATGTCACTGATAAATCTATCACAAAAATAATTAATATCTTGGCATTGTATATCTTGTTCGCTATGGTAGTATCTATGTTTTTGTTTGCAATGTCTCAGCTGCAGACGATTTCAGCTCAGGTAACTGGCCTTTTCTATTTAAAGTTCTGACGTTAAATATCGCTATGTGAACTGTGTGTTTGCATCTAAGTAATTTTGCTTTGGAATAGAGTTTGTGTTCTGTAGGTGAGTTTTTGAACATAGACGTCAGGGCTCAAACCTCAGCAGAACGCGATCCTTGTTATACCATGTGAAGAGTGATGCAGTTTAAATATATGGTTTTAATAAGACTCATGGTAATTTTTCGTTGGCTGTTCTTTTTTATAACATCAATAGATGCCACCCTTATAGATGAATAGCAGTAGTTTCCTGACTGAACTCTTTGACCCTGCTCGTTGACGTGTGAGGTTTAACCCAGCATCTTGTTAACCAAAAATTGAATTCATCCGCCTTAATTCCCACCCACCGTGCTGCTTCCCATGGTTTCTAGTGATATATGTTTAGATAATTTTTTCCTTAAATTTGTTAAGTTTTAACTTAGTTAAAGTTCATTTTTTATATTTTTTTAAACAGGTAGTTTTATTTTAATGAGTGATTGAAACATATTCGTAATTGTTCAAACCAAGGATATATAGGTGTTATTCGTTTATGTTGAAGGCTCTGCGTTTCATGTAGGTTATATCATTTATATCTTCCATAACTGCTACTGATTAGTGGCTCTAAACAGAACAGGCATCATACTAAATAAAGATTATTTACCTTTATGTTTTCACACAGACACATCTCACAAAAGGATAAAAATACAAAAAAAAAAGAAATTTTTAATATATAACATGCGTTTCCTTCCAATTGTTATCGCAACTCTGTACTATGTGTGCATTAATTCCAGGAATAAACGACAAAAATTGCTCTCTCTCTCTCTCTCTATATATATATATATATATATATATATATGTATATATATGTGTGTGTGTGTGTGTGAACATATACTTGAACACCATCGCATTTCGCTTCACATTTTTACCTATTTTTCATTACAGCCGAAATCATATCTAAAATTTTGCTTTTAGTAACCAAATACAGTTTGTTTTAATGTGATTTCCACAGCGTCACCCTCTTGTCTCTCTATGTATTCTGAAATGATGTACAGGACAAGCAGTTTACAAGTTTTCAAATGACAACCCTTTTCTGAGATGGATGTTAGTATTGTCTTCAAGTGTTTGCTCAACCTTACCGGACACATACTGTCTCTTATGGGCGTAAGAAAAACAAAGAGTCATCACAAATTTTTGATGGCCGGATAAATAAACATATGCATATACGTATAATAACACACACACACACACACACATACATAAATACTAGTAATACGTATATATATATATATATATATATATAATTTTTGGTTAGGTTGGGTTTATGGCATATCAAACATTGTAGGTTATTAAATGCTAAATCTTCTTTATACATTTATGACTTATAAACGCATAGTTAGTAGATAACATTTTTAAACGAACCAGAGTTTGTTTTTGTTTTTTTTGCATTCATGTGATTTGTAAGTTAATACTTTGTAGGTAATCTTATTTTTAGATGTGTCAGAAGTAATCTGTTAGCACACAAGTATTTTTATTGTTTGCATGCTGTTAAATCGTTGCAAACATTCTCATACAAATAGTATCAATCACTTGTTTGCACTTACTTAAATGATTTCAAATATTGCTATCTAACAGTTTTATTTGCACTCAGTTACATGATGTCATTGGCCTAGTGGGTAGAGTGTTCGCCAATGGTCGAGGAGACCGGGGTTCAATCCCAGGTCGAGTCATACGAAGGACTTTAAAAATGGTACTTGATACCTCCATGCTTAACACTCAGCAATATAAGGTACGTATCAAGGGTAAAGTGGAGCAATGCAAGGAAAGGAGTAGCGCCTTCCTCTACACCACGGTGTAGAAGCAATTGAGAAGGAAACCTTGTGGTCGCCCTCGACTACGGTCGCCAACTTTACTTTACATGATTTCAAGCATCACTTGGACGATTCAATTTGAGCACACACTTAGAGTTTCTAGTATTGCTAATCAACACTAATAATTCTATTCAACATTGCGGATTCGTTAAAGCACAGTCAAATTGTTCCAAGCATTTCTGTGTATCACTAACAATTCAGATAAACATCATTGCTCTAGGCTATGCAGTAGGGATTCTACTTGGGTGTACTGGCGAGAGTGCAAGGTCATCTGCGTAGTCTGCGTTTGTTTAAGTTTCGGCTGGATATTTTCTGCTTCTTGGCTTTTTTTAATGTGAAACCATTTTTTTTATTAGATCTGTAGCTGTTCGTAGCACTTAGTCTTAGCAGAATATAAACAAATATGATGTTAATATATTTCCTTGCAAGACTCTAAGGTCTATGTTAAAAATGATTTTATCTCCATCAGGTGAGCGAACTGTTACTTTCGTGTTTGTGTAAAACTTCATTATAATTATAACTGTTTCTTTGGGAAGAATAACTAATTTGTGTTCCATATTTCCATAGAGTATCGAATCGAATGCCTATAAGCAATAGTATTGCCTCGAGATTCTTTTCAACGGCTTGACAGAATCTATGAGGAATTTCTTCAAAAATTGTTTCGATTTTTCGGATTTAGAATCTGATACGATTGAGAATAAGACCATTATTAACCCTAAGAGCTATAGCAGTAAGAGTTATGCCTTTGAGGTTTTTAGTGATTGCGAGGTCACCTTACTTGGGGAAGGGAAGGACGAACCGTTTGTCCATTTCTCTAATGTATTTTGTTTTTAGATAGTTTTGGATAATCGGAGAAGTATATTGTCAAATTTTCTTGTTTTATATATTTCAATGGTATTTCATCAAGTCCTGTGGCTATTCTGTTTTTTATTTTCTTCTTTTTTTTTTTTTTTTTTGAATCAGCATCAAGTTTTCCTCCGTATACTGTCTTAATTTGATGTCTAGTTGGCCATTAATTTTTTGGGGGAGGATAGGTTTGTCATTAATATCAAGAGGGTTTCCAAGCAGATTCTTTAAATGTTGTTTCCACTGGTGAAGTTTTTATTCTTGGCGGGCAGATTTTAGTCTTGCTCTCAAGGTGCTCTTCTTTCCGCTCACTTCATTTTCTATCTGTCATGCTATTCGTGATTGTCTATCTTCAACAGAATTTCTAATTTTATCGATTTGACCTAGAATGTATGCTAATTGTGTTAAGAAAGAAGCAAATGATATCACTTATACTTTAGAAAAAGAAAAAATTTGAGAAAATAATTCTCTAAGAGAATAAGAGCCATATTAAGAACAACTCTATACAAAAAAAAACACTTAATTAACACGTTGGCGGCACCATACACTTTTGATATAATAAACTGGAAGTTAGCTGAAATAAAAAATTTGAAAACTAATAACCTGTTCCAGAATGTATCATCCAGATGTAGAACGTCTCTACGTCGAGAGAGAAAATGGTGGAAAAGGATTAATCTAACTAGAATTGACCAACAAAACAATTACTTTAGGATTAAAGAAATACTTTTCACTACAAGACATTGATTGCTACAGTTTGTAAACTTACACGAGAAACAAAGAAAATTCAATAAGTAAATAAAGCAATAAATTTGATAAACAAGTTGACCAGCCACCGAAAGAAATAGGCAAAAAATAAGGCATGAGACGCAACAAAAACATAAGAAAAAAATAGAAAAGCACTAGGACATAAACAATTTAAAAACACCGGGAAACAAAAACTCCTATATGGACGATGAGCACAAAGAATTAGAAATACTGATATAGATATAGTCACAACTGATTGAAGGCTGAAAAAAGCTGGACTTGTAGACGGTGCAAATAAAAAACTGAATCAATTTTTTTTGTAACACTCACATGTACATAACGTGACGATGAAAAAGACAATTTAATAAAAGCATATGTATTCTATTCCAACTTAAATTAATGCATTAAACAGAAAATAAGACATTGTTACCATCCATAGCACTAAAGACTTGCATAGAACAATAACAGAGTTGTTTTGTACCGGCCAAGCTATGACTAAAGTCATTATTTGATCGGCATCCCACCATGACAAAGTGTGGCACAAGGCCTTTTAAACTTGGGAGCCGGGCGTTGGGCTGTAGCCCAGACACGGCCGGTGGCTCCAAATTGCTTGGGCCACGTCAACATTCCCCTTAAAAGGAGCTTTTCAGGCGCCAGGTAATGAACCGAGCCCTTCCGAAGCAGGTAAGAGCCTGAAGGGACAGCTCCCTGAGGCCCAAGAAGAGTTGGTCTTTGCCACGTGACACAAATGCTTGGCTTCCCCAGTACTCATGTATGACGGCCTTGACCAACAAGCTATTATTAACAGCATGGTATCTCACTTTATACTATCTGGAAGTTTTCCATTTTCGTTTACTAGCGATCGGTGTTCAAACGCAAGTGTCTCACTTTATGCATATATGACATAATTGACTAAGTTTCCGGGTGCTCAATACTAACACCGACAAAATATTAAGTCATGATAAAATAAGACATAATATTCATTGGAAAATATGGCAATACTATGGAATAGGGAAATGTGAAAAATGGTATCAACAACAACCAGAACCAATAACAGAAGCCGAAGAAGCTGCCATTCACTTGGACTGATAGAAAAATAAAGAGCAGAAAAATAAAGATCAAATGTAATAGTTAAGGACTAAGAAAGAAAAACATACCTTCCGAGTGATATGTCAACCATATCAGTCTCAGAGTATTATAAAATAAGGAAATGCAAAAACCTGGAAATAGAAGCTGAAAAAATGTGGCACCTTAAACTACCATAGTGGGAACCCTGGGTATGATCAAGAAAAGGACAGATAAACATATTAACAAGATATCTAGCAGTTCAAGACTACAAAATACAAAAATTGCTCTAAGTAGAACTATTCATCTCATTAGGAAAATAGTATTAATGTGACAAAAATTCTACGTATTCATGTTTTTGCTGCCTCTTTTAGTTACTCAAAAGAAGGAACAAAAAGCATAAATAGATACAATATATAATTACTACCATACTCAAAGTAGGTTTTAGGGAAAGGCCCCGGGAAGTATTGCAAGAAAATATCGCTGAAAATTTGATAATAATAACAGTTCACTAATAATCGTGTATCTTCAATTAATTATTGCTATTTAATTCTTATAATTTGCAAGACTTTATTAGGCTTTGAGTGATTATACTTTCTTGATAAAAAGAAGTGTCCCCAATTATAGTTTCAAGTATTTCTCTCTGATACTAATAATTTACAAGCAATTAAATGTAGCCCACAATTGTTTTAAAAAGATAAGTACTTCATACTAACATGCAATATCAATCTTAAGGGCCAGTGTATCATTTTATACAATAACAACAAATAGACTCCACCCAATCAAAAGTCTCTGAATTTGAACCTGGCTACGAGATGTTGGTTTGTGTCATACACAGGACACGTGATTAATAGACAAGTTTAGTTTCTAATAGCATATCAACCTTCTTGGGTCATTTAATGCCAAATCCATATTTGTAGAAGTTATACTATTTGACCCATAGGTGGGAGATAAGGGAGTTCATACTTTTTTCAAAGGTGTTAGTTCGAAAGTGATCGTAATAGCACGATGGGAGTTCGAACTCGCTTACATCGTGGTCACAGTTCAGTATGTTAGCCATTACGCCACGGAGACTCCTCTCCTTGGGTTCAGAGAATTGATCAGAAATAATATAAAGTTTGAAATTAGTTTTTTGATTAAGATAGATACTTTTCTTCATCGTAATGAATTATTTTGCATTCTTAAGCTGATAAATTATTGATATACATAGATAATATCTTACTTTTTAATGTATGTGACGGTGGTTCAATACATCCGTAGCCAGACACATAGTTATAAGCTGAATTCCTTGCTGAAATTTTCACTTTATAATGTTCACCATTGAATTAAATGCATAAAAACCGAAAGATATTATGCTGAAAAGTATTCTTTTGACAATGAAATACTTTTTTCAGTAGACCACCGACCTATTAATTAATTAATACTTATGTAGTTACCTTTTTTCTGATGTGTGTTGGTATCAGTATATTCATTCACGTTTCTTCTTCTTCTTTTTCTTCTTCTTCTTCTTCTTCTTCTTCTTTGTTGAATTTATGTACAAAACTTTGCACCGATCTGACCAAAACGGACAATGACAACACAGAAATCTTTTCGGTCAATATTTAGGATCATATCCCATTGTTTATCGGAAGAGCTGGGAACGATCAACAGTTGACCGGACATTCACTACGTATTTCCTCATCTAAGGGTTTACAAGCGTCCTGTCTCTGAAAGAAAGGCTTCTATGAAATGAACCTATTCACCCTACGAAACGACAGCCTGGCGCCACTTACCAAAGCCGGCATTGGTTGGTAGCCGAATTTCCGGTAATCACGAAGCGCTGGACAAAGACTCGGAAGTTCAGGAAGAATATTTGTGCTCACTTGTATTAGCGTATACAATCAAAAAAATGTCTCGGACTAAATCCAAAGTTTTTATCTATTGATTCATTTATATTTCTGCGAGATGTTACATTCCGAAACAAGCGTGTATATTACTTTTGGTTGATTCTTCTCAAAATGAGGAGTAATTCCACCCACCTAACTGAAGACTGAAATTATATTTAAGAGAGATGGGTCAGCAAGAGCGTCAAGAACCAAAATACGAATCTCTACCCTCAAAATTCTATAAAGAGCGAAAGAAATTGAACCAACGTTTGTCTTTACTCTTTATACTTACGCATTTCTAAGTGACAAAACTAAAACTAATAATAAACACACATCAGAACTGAAACTTACTTAATCATCCATCAATAAGTACCCTCTTAATACTTTCATGTTTATATGGGAACAAATAATATTCCCCATAAATAAGTAAGCCTCTATAATTTTTTAAAATAAAAAGTTAATTTTCTTCTAAACTGAAGATACCTGGATTTTATTATTTACAATTGCAAATTATATCAGTAAAACAAATATTAGTTTGTTGTTGGCTGACCGTAGTCGAGGGCGACCCAAAGGCTCTCTTTTCAAAAGCTATTACACCGAGGTGTTGAGGAGGGCGCAACTCCTTTACCAGGATTGCTCCACTAACCCTTGATCCGTACCTTATAATGCTGAATGTTAAGCAAGGTGCATCAAGTACCATTTTTGAGTCTTTGTAATGACTCGAACAGGGATTTAACCTACGAGAAAATACAGACACAAATCGAAAAAGCCGTTAAGATTTCGTTTGTGTGTGGTTGTAAGTGTGTGAGTGTATATGGGTGTGGGTGTATGTGTGTACGTATGGATGCGTGTTTTTAAGTTAAGTCAGGCCAGGAACGTAAAGCGTTGGTTATAGCGAAAATGGGTTACGAATGTGTATACATTTGTTGCAATATATTCTTTGGTTGACAGTAAATGTGGGATAAATTATCATCACTGCAAGTTGGCGGGGGGAATTAGTGAGGATCTGATTTGTAAACGTGTACGGTGAGAAAGAATTACAATGGTTAGAAGTAAGGTTATATTGTGTTGTAAATATGTTGGTGTAATATATACGGGGGGGGGGATTGTATTATAAAGTAACGTAAAGTTGGCAACCTTAGTCGAGGGTGACTCGAAGAGTCCCTTTTCAATAGCTATTACACCAAGGTGTAGGGGAGGGCGTTTCTCATGGGATATAGCGTAAGTGTTGCATACTATGGATCTCATTGGGGGTATGTATGCAATAAAATAAAATAAGATTATAAAGGGGTAAATAATAGTAAGTGTATTAAATAATAAATATGTGCGTAATAAATTGTTGTAATGCTAATAATAAATATAACCGCTATAACCAACGCTTTACGTTCCTGGCCTGACTTAACTTAAAAACACGCATCCACACGTACACACATACACCCACACTCATATACACCTACACACTTACAACCACACACAAACGAAATATTAACGGTTTTTTATCTGCGTTTTGTCACATTTTCGATTTTTGTCTGTATTTTGTCACATTTTCGATTTTCAATTTCATTCCATCTTCTTAACTGCCTGATGAATAAACTTCATGAAACCTTGGGTTGCAGAACAATATTTTGCATAAATTAAATATATATATGATGTATATCTATCTATTATCATTATTATATATATATATATATATATATATATATATATATATATATATTTGTGTGTGTGTGTGTGTGTGTGTGTGTGTGTGTGTGTGTGTGTGTGTGTGTGTGTGTGTGTGTGTGTCTTCCGTGTCTAGCCACACTGAAGATTTGTTATGCAATGAAACAGCCTGTCCGTGGATGACAATATATATATATATATATATATATATATATATAAACGTTGCAGATCACCACTTCTAATCTGTTGGTTCGAAATGCTAGCGTCAAACGTATTACTAAACTGAATAAAGGTTAACTGATTTACAGTTAAGTCTCACTGAAAACACCAGTTCAGCGATGAATGACTTTTCAGGAACCGCAAGTACTGTAAACAAAACTTAATAAATAACAACACTGAACGACAGAATCCTTTCAAATTATCTAAGTACGCAGAAGAAAGAAAGAAAGAAAGAAAGAAAGAAAGAAAGAAAGAAAGAAAGAAAGAAAATGTGGGAAAAGGAAAGGGCAGAAAAAAAAAACGTTGGTAAAAAAAAGATAATTGAAAAAAAGAAAAACTACGAAATAATAGAGAGAAGTGAGAAGAGCGAAATAAAGAAAATTATAGTGGGAGAGGAAAAAAGAAGAAAGTGAAAGTGAGAGAGAGAGAGAGAGAAAGAGAGAGAAGTTATATTAAAGTAATTCATCTCTCTCTCTCTCTCTCTATATATATATATATATCACCCAAACACTCACACAATCACAAATACACAAACATGCTCACATACACACATTCACACGGAACATACCACCTAATATCTATGATTATATGATTCAGATTTACTATCCAACACAAAACTATGTCCTTTCACAAATAATCTATTTTATAAGAATCTAACCTTTATATGCATTTTACTGTAAGGGTGGTAAACAATGTTCAGAATAAAGCAATTTTCAGCGTAAGACTTAATGATAATATCATGGGGGTCTGAGTCCGCGGACACCTCCATAATGATTCGATTTCTCAAGGTCAGAAGTTTGACCAAGGTCAATTGCATCAGATGTAAATGTTTTTTCAATCTGATATTTTGATTACAATGGGCCATTTTTGTAAGTTGTTTGTCGAAAACGAAGTCGTGGAAATTTACGGGCAAAAATTTTAAATGCTTGCAGGTAATAATAGCTTTATTCTTAACAATATAATTAGTTAACAGGTATAATGATTTCCCTTTTCTTTTTCTCTTCGATCATGATTTTTTTTTTTTCAGTTTTAAACTGAAATAACTGGATAAAACGTTTGCTGACAAAATTTATTGTTAATCATACATTCAGCTTTTAGGTAAATTAAAAGAAAATTGATTTAACATAATTGTAAAATTCCAATGTGAACCAAAATATTTCGAAATTAGTATCTTTTAAATATAATCCTGTTCACTAACTCAGTTCTCTTCGGTCGATAGTTTTTAGCAACATTTTTTCAAAGTCTTTCGTTGTTCCATCACTATTGCAGTTCAGTTTATTTTTTTAAAATGATTTTGATATAAATTTTATAAAAGTTTATATCGAGCTTAATAAACATGGAAGACGGCCGTTAAGCAAGTATCGTTTACCGAGACTAATCTTCGTCACAATATTAAGAAAAGTTTGGCAGATTTATCAGCAAGTACAGATCTTGTGTATTCTTTGCTATTTGAGTGTTGAGGGCTTTATGCTGAATTATTCGAAGTCCACCCCCAAATTTGTACTTGAAGTTAATAGAATTGAAGGTGTTTTCTCAAATTTTAAACTTAGATTTTATCTTGCAAAATTCGCTTGTAATTAATTTAAATGTTTCGCTTTACTTACTCGGGATCTTTTCTTTTTCATTTCTTAAGCACGCGTATTTCTGTATGTTTGGATTTGAATATGCGTGCATACCAGTGAGATTGTATGTGTGGTCTTTTTAACAATTCTAGAGGTAAATATTTAGAAAATTACATAAAAGTATGGAGACATCTAACTTATTCGGGTTGACGTAAGATATAAGTATACTTACATACATGTATATATGTGAGTGCAAATTTATGTGTACACACAAAATATATTCATATATATATATATATATATATATATATATATATATATATATATATATATATTGAAATATATGCATATTTATATAAATCTATGTGAATGTGTGCATATATATACGTATGCACACACTCACATATATTGAGAGATAGAGATATATATATAAATTCATAAATACGTGCGCGCGCACACACACACACACACACACACACACTCGTATATATATATATACATATATATATATATATATATATATATATATATATATATATATATATATATATAAGTCACTTGCTGGAGGAGCTAGAATGCGTGACTGCAACCAATTTAGAGTGATAAGACCTACCCCCGCAAAAACATCTATTTTTGATTTGACACTAAACTGCATTTGATGAAAAAGTTCCCGTTCTAGCTCGAATAACCTTTTGTTGCCTTTATTCCCATGTTCTCATTGACCTGTAGTGGTTTTACTTGTCATCATTTTTATCTGTGAGTCAGATAAATCAGCTTAAAAATCATTAGTATCAAGTATAAAACTTTAAACCATATAACTGTGTGCAAATTTTCGTATATATTGTACATATGTTGAGATCTTATGAAATCAAATGGCTTGCAATGTAAATATATATAAAGTTATTCCTAAGTATATAAAATAATTTTCAAAATTTTCAATTTCTATCAAAGACTTTTTCAAGGCTTACTGCTTTAACACACAAACACATATAAATCATAGAATTATCCTTAGGAATGATCTGTAATCAATGCTTCTAGGTTTAGGAGAAATTAAAAAAACACACTCGGCACAACACAAACCATACATACATACATACATACATACATACATACATATATATATATGTATGTATATATATGTATGTATGTGTATATATATATATATATATATATATATAAGGAAAAATGATGGATCCAAAACGTTACTGCCTCGTAGATTAAGACTAATAAGACTGTCTATCTGGTGTTTACAAAGACACTCACACACATGTACGCACACATACACATGTATAAGCATATAATGCGGGTGTACATATACACATAGGTGTGTATATGGGTGTATATTCATATATATATTTGTATTGCTCTTTATATATTTTTATACATGTAATGTTCATATCACACACACACACACACACACACACACACACACACATATATATATATATATATATGTGTAACATTTTCATGCATCTGTGTATCTATGTGTATGTCACAGGTATTTAGAAAATATATACAATGATATACTGATTTCTTCAGTAGCACTAAACGAAAAAGAAGTTTTGTTTTTATTAATAAAATACGAAAAAATAAAAAATAAAAACCATAAGAACTAAAGAAAATCTTATCCAAATCAAACTCGTATCGATGACAGGTTTATCTATTTTGGTAAAACAATCGTAAAATACTCCTTCTTCTTGTAAATAAAATTATTTTTCTCTTTTTAAATACCCAGACAGTCTTGAAAGGAGAACGGACAACATGCTGATAACGACAAATAGTCGATGGTGAAACCAGTGCGAGTGACAGAAATGGGGTTTTAAAAAGGGGAACCTTTTTCTTGCACCTGGGATCCTCCAAAAGAACGCGGCGTGGGTGGCGGAATTAACGAAAGCGGTTAGCATTTGACTCCCTTCAATCTTCTTTACCCACTTCATCATCTCCCTCCATCTCTTCTTAAACACCTCTTTCTCGTTCTCTTTCTCACTCTTTTCTCTCAATCTATCTATCTTTTTCTTGGATGCATGTTTGAATAGGATGGGTTGTTTGGGGAAGCTCATGAGTGGATGAAGAAATTTCAAGCTAGAACCGCTTTTTTTTCTGTTTTGCACTGCTGAAAAAGATATGAACCTCAAAAGTGTTGTTTTTATGAAAACATGTGACCCACAGAACAACAAAGAAATACTTCTTGCCATTAACAAAGCTTAGTCTAGTTTGGCACAAGTCTTGAAGTATGGGGATGACAATGGCCTACTAGCCTTGCTACCAAGAAATTACACAATGCAACAAACCCAGAAAAGGAATTATAGTTGAACTAAGTTAAAAACGGCGTTCAGAAGTGACTGAGCGCTCTAATCTTGAAAGGAAAAAGGATGAATTCAAAACTGACTTCTTTGGGTCCTATCTATGGATCAAATAGAATTGCTTGAAAATTATTAGTATTACATAAGAATGTTTGAAACCATTTAACTCAGTGAAAATTATTTGTATTAAAAATAGTTATTCGAAGGTCTACAAAGGATTGCTATTACTTATGTAAGACCATGTAATTGCTTAAAATACTAAAAAATAACATTGTTATGAATTTAAATATCAAAATTGTGATAAATCATTAATATTAGATTGAATATTTAAAACCATGTACTAATGAGTTTGACAAATTGTCGTTAATTTTCATCTGAGCTTTATCCAATATTGATTTTCTTGATTTTTGCTTGGCAAGGCGCTTAAGACGAGGTTTATGCTAGCCACTTTTAATCGCATTGCCAATCAAAAGTAGGGTTGTTTCTTGAGTAAAGCAACTGGATTAGAATTATATTAAATTTTTTTATCATGTTTGATAATGTAAAAAAACTTTCTTATCTATGTATGGTCAAAATTCTCATACCATACCAGCTTTAAACAAACTTCAGTGGAATCTCTATTTTGGATACCAAAAGGGTTATTTTTGTGGGAAAAAATGAACATTTCATTAATTGTTCATTCCTGTCTTGATAAACGCATTTTCAGTCTATATATTTTTAACCATACGTAACCGTAAGTCTGCAAAGATGGCATATCCTAGCGAGCTTTTTATCAAAAAACACTTCGAGTTCTTTAACTTTGAGAATAAAACATTTTTTAATCCAATTTGCGACTGAATTATCTTTGAGGTTTGCATTCGTGCTTTATATAATTCCTTAATCATCAAAATTCTCGATATAACAGAGATAATTATTAAGTGCGAATTGGAATCCTTCACGCCTTTCTAAATTGAAGCCTCAATATCTTTATCGTTTAGTAATTATCTACTGGTTTATTTGTGTGCCCACGCATATTAAAAAAGAACTGACCAAAATATTCACTGAAACACACGTAAAAACACTTTTTTTTAACATGCAGACATGCACACATACACGTGTCAATTCCCATAAATGTAAACCACGCCTGTACTTATTAACTCAAACTTGGATTCTTTTCACGTGCGTAACACATGTGTTCAAATGCAAGTTCACAGTGACACACCTAGTAAATCAGTGGTAGAATCAAGCCCTATTGTGCCCCATCCCCCAAATTGAAAAAGGAAATTTTCGTCCCTCTTCAGCAAATTCTTAAATTTCCACCAGAATGACATCATAATCTCCTTTGGGACTTTGACATACAGACGGATCCCTTTATCTTGACCGGAAGACCAAACCTTATAATCATCATCATCATCATCATCATCACGTCATGCCGCTCGCACGGGTATCCCTGACCTTCTCTCGCCACTTCTCCCTATCGTTCATCGCCTCTGGTAGGTCTTCAGGGCTACATCCTGTATCCTCACATAGCTGCTGAATGAATGTTCGAGCTGGTCGTCCTGCATTTGCCCGGCCATATGTGGGGGTCCATAGGAGTACATCACTGATGAGCACGTCCCTGCTTCTCCAGCAGTGACCTGCATGTCTGGTTCGTCTAACTTGGATAGTTTTTGTGATGGGAGGCCGGTGGCCGTATAGTTGGTGCCTTGTGGGGTGTTGCCGCCAGGACTTGTTCAATATTGCTCGCAGCATTCTTGTGTAATCACCGTCTAGCTTCTTCTCCATCCGTTTTGTTAGCGTCCAAGTAGTGCATCCATACAGCAGTATCGATACGACCGCTGCCTGGAAGAAGCTGCGTTTCATTTTATTGGTCAGGTCTGATTTCCTTATGATCGATAGCTTTCGATAGCTGTCCTTGCCTTCGTTAGTCGCGTGTCGATGTCCTTTTCGGTTGATGAGACACTGCTTCCTAGGTAGGTGAATTTGTCTACTAGTTTCAGAAATCCACAAAAAAAGAGAGAAGTTCGAAAATTGTGAACTTTGCTGTCCCGGCTGACCTCAGAATAAAACTGGAAGAATGTGAAAAGAAAGAGAAGTACATCGACCTTACAAGGGAATTGAAAATCTATGGAACATGAAGGTGACAATTATACCAATTGTGATTGGTGCTTTTGGTACAGTAACTAAAGGATTATTAAAGGGACTGGAGGACTTGGAAGCTGGAGGACGAAGGAAAACCATCCAAACTACTGTATTATTGAGAATGGCCAGAATACTTAGAAGAGTCCTGGAGACTTGAGGAGACTTGCTGTCACTCAATCTCTTGTGAAAGATCATCAGCTAAAACTGATGTGACAAATAATAATAATAATAATAATAATAATAATAATAATAATAAGAAGAAGAAGAAGAAGAAGAAGAAGAAGAAGAAGAAGAAGAAGAAGAAGAAGATTACTCACGGATATGCCAGGAAATATTTCTGGAAGAACTGAAAGGATGCTGCAAGGGAACCGGAGGAACAGATGACCTTCTATATATAGATCAGCATATACTCAAGGAGGTTAAAACAAGACTGAAAATGTAGCAACGGTATAGATTGACAGTAAAAAGGTCGATGATATGTTCCCGCAAACTTAAATGAAGTAGAAAATCTAAAAATATTTGAAATATCCCAAGTCATAAACTTCATTACAAAATTATGCAAAACTGGCAAATGGAATTAGCAGCAGGAGGTAGATCTCTTGTAGAAGTGAAAATTCAAGGAAGCATTATCCAGGTAGACTTAATCTCGCCATTGTTATTTGATAAATCAATGCTGCCACTCAATAATATACATAAACCACTTTATGTATATAGATGATAGCAAGATATTGGCAAAAAAAATGAAAAAGAACTGGAAACTCTGATACAATTGCAATATACAGCCAAGATGTCGGAATGGAATTTGGCATGGGAAAATGTGCCATGCAGATAATGGAAAATGAGAAAAGAGAATAAAAAAAGGAACTGAACTGCTAAATCAGGGAAGCATCATGTATCTCTTGGAAGGAAGGAAAATTACAAGTATTACGAATATTGGTAACAGAAACCATCAAAAACAAAGATGAAAGAAAAAGCAAGAAAAGAGAGCTTCATAAGAACAAGAAAATTTCTCGAAACCAAATTCCGCTGCAGACTTCTTATCAACGGAATAAACACCTGGACACTCCCGATTGAGAGATACTCGGAAACATTTTTAAAATGGACAAATGTGGAACACAGACAAATGGACTAAAAAAAGGGATTTTATGCCTATTCACAAGGCCTTACACCTGACATAGACAGGCTATATATGGAAAGAAAATAAGGTAAAAGTGGACTCGCCAGCATTGAAGATGGTGTGAATCCATTAATACATACACTCGAGATATGCATTAAAAAGAGTAAAAAGGAAAGACTAATTACAGCAGCCCATAACAGCAATGGTAAAATTAGGACAAACAGAAAAAACAATGAAAACTATTTATCTGCGTTTACGAAACCTTCATGCTGACAGCTAATAACGACTCGCGTTACTATAATAACAGCTTCTCATAACTCTGTTGTAAGAATAGAGAGTGTGATCCCCGTCTCGCACACATGGTAGAAAAGAGAGAACAGTAGAATTGATCAATTTATAATGAATTGTTAAAGAGCTCAATATATAAACAAACTTACAAAAAAATTGGGTTTTTTTATATTACACTCAAAACATCTTTGTTTATAGTTTTCCCCAAGACATAATATATATATATATATATATATTAATGTCATTGATTGCAAGTCATATCATGCTTTATATTTTATACTTAAAGTCTCACCTGTTACAGACGACATATTAGTGCCGAGCAGTTCTGTTAAAGATATGAACTGCTTGACTTCTTACACAGGTGATTTATTTATTATGGTGAAGTGTTGTGTAGAGTCAGTTACACATTTTAAGCGAACTTCAGAATGTCACAAATTCTTCCACCAAAGTACCTTCTGTGTTCAGTTTTTATCTTCTTTTAAAGCAGTTACCTTACCAAGGCTTTCCCATTGTTGAGTATGGAGAATAGAAAGATCCATGCTTTTCTCAAAGGCATGAGGGCAAATTAAAATGCAAACTACCTCGTCCATCATAACCATTACGCCATGAGTACCTTCTGTTTAATTTTTATTAAAAATATATCTGAAAACTATATTTGCAGATTGAGCCGGCTACAACTGCCTTTTTCAGGGTTACAAAGAACTTGAAATAGTTTAAATGGAAAAGACAGTTGCATCTTTTTTTTAAATAGCCCATATATATTGCTACTACGCTCACATACAGATACAACCTTAAATGAAACCTTAAATGCAGGTTCATACAAGCATCCATATACTTTTTAAAAAGTTCTACATCATCAGTCTCTCATACTCACATATATGAATGTCGTTTCTTCGAAAGCATCCTAAGTGGGCAGCACCTGGTGTTTGTCTAAACCATAAACAGTTTTGCAAACGTACTTTTTCTTGATATATGTAGAGCCTCAAACACTTCCTCTCCCTCTATCTATCCTTTCCCTCGTTTTCTCCCTTCTTCTATTGCTACCGCCGCCGTTTGCTCAAACTATTCTCAGATCAACCATTAGGATTTAGCATTTGTTCTTTTCTGGTCTCTTCTGAGGATTCTCTCTCTCTCTCTCTCTCTCTCTCTCTCTCTCTCTCTCTCTCTCTCTCTCTCTTAATCATGCACGCACTCATAGAGTTTCTTTTGTCCTCCGTTTTAATCGTCTTCTCTTTCTTTTGATGTTTTTTTTCCTTGGAGGGAGTAGTTCTTTTTATTTCCCCCTTTTTCCCATCCTGCTGATGTTTTCGTCTTTATTTTTTCTCTTCGTCTCTTCACTTCTCTTCTGCTTTCTTTTCTGTATTCTCCCACTTCTCCTACTCCCCTTCTTTGTCTGCCAATATCTTCTTTAATCACCTGCCTTCTTTGTTTTTACATACCTCGTATGTTTCAATATACGAGCTGTCATAAAAAAAGTAACTAGTGTATCTTTAAATTTTTTAACATTAATATTTAGAAGGTGTGTGCACAGCTGATCAATTTATATAGTAAAGTAATGATGTCTAGATTGCTGGACTAAAGATTATCCCTGAACACTGATGCATAACATTCTCTGGAACTATAATATACTAACAGATTACCCAATCTAGACCAGAAGACCTAACTAAGTCTTGATCAACAGAAGAAAATAATTTGTCTAGAGAATATTGTACTTCCAGCGGGATATAGAGTAAAAATAAAAAACAAAATGATAAACAAATATCAGGATCTTTCGAGAGAGCTGAAAAAGTGACTGAACATGAAGGTGATGGTGATATCACTTGTAACTGAAGTCCTTTGAACAATCGCTAAAATAATGGAACAGAAACTGAAGGAACATGAGATCAGTGGAAAAACAGAGATCTTTCAAATTACAGCGCTGTTAAAATTAGCTGGAATAGTTCTGGACACCTGACGAAGCTTTTATCGCTCAGACAAAAAGATTTAGCTTGAATAGTTTTGGATACCTGTCGAGGCTTCTTAACATTCATTCAGACAAAAAAAAACTTAGCTTGAATAGTTCTGAATACCCGACGAGGTTGCTTTTCACTCAGACAAAAAATAAAAACAAAAATTAGATAGAATTGTTCTGGATACCTGACAAGGCTTCTTATCCCTCAGACAAAAAAATAAAACAGTAAAAATAGGTATGAAAAATTCGCATAGATTAAAAATAATAATCATACACAGAGGTGTGGAATATCCAAAGAAACTCGAAAACTCATAACAGTATATATAAGTAAAGTAAAGTAAAGTAAAGTAAAGTATATATATATATATATATATATATATATATATATATGTGTGTGTGTGTGTGTGTGTGTGTGTGTGTGTGTGTTCTGCTACTTATGAATTGTTCTGGGGGTCAACAATAACAACAATAAAGAAAAGAAAATTCCATCCTTACGACTTTTCTTAGGTTTGTTGAGCTGCAGTCGTATACCACTAGTATTTCGAGTGATATCCGGCATTTTCTTTTGGAGGAAAGATCTTACCTCTCTGAAGGGGGCTGCAGTCGATGTATTTTAAGCCTTAGGGAAAGAGGGCGTATCACTGTTACGACACAATTTTTTATTAGTACCAACCGAGCCTATATGATTAATAAATTTATATATTTATCAGGTCACAATTATATATATATATATATATATATATATATATATATATATATATATATATATATATATATATATGTAAAAGTGTGACCTGATATATCTGTAGATATTTTTGCACGCACACATCATCATTTCGTTCCTATTTTTTGCCTTTCAATTAATCCTTTAATTCCTTTTTTACTTTTTCAGTTCTTGCTTCTTTTTCATGTCCCATATTTCATTTCATCACATCACTCACCAACTCCATCAGTGCCATAGTCGTCACCAAAGGGAGCCATTATCGCTATCAACACTGTCATTATCACAATCGTTTGCGCACTCGGCTCTGTTATCACCAATTGACCATCAACGCTTTCGCCGACATTTTTGTCTTTGTCACCATATGCCCACTTATCGTCTCTCTTAACCCCTCACTCATCTCGATGATGACCGTCAACACAGGTTTCCTTGTAAACAACTTCATCGTTAACTTGCTATCAAAGAAGAATTCATATGCTGCTTTTAATTCTACAGTTCTTTAGGACTTACAGTGTGCATCAGGTATTTGAAAACACACCAAAGACGACTAATGTAGTGTTATGTTGTCAGTGGTCAAGAGAAAGAGATCCTATAAATGGTCAAACATCATAAAAACATCTTAGTTCATCCAGTAGGACGAAGAAATAATCAACTGCTATGCCAGTAAGTTGATGAGAGCAATCGCAGAGCAGTTCAAGGTGAGAGAGTTAAATATCGAACGTGTGATGCTCGAGAACATCAAGTACATAATGCACACTGCCCTATGTGCGTGTTTGTGTGGCGAGGAGGGTCCTACTTCTCTGCAGATGGTGTTGTTGGAGTATTCTAAAACCTGTTTTTAGAGTTATATGACCAGACAGTCATTGACTATAAAGAATTTCGATGGATATTTGATAAATAACCAGAAAGTTATTATGACTAAGATAATAACTACAGTTTATTACCAAAAATCTATTTTGCAAGAAGAGACCGATTCATCGTGATCTTGGGCCTCAAAGCAAAATGAGATATTGGTCCTTGATCCATCGCACCGAGAGACCCACTTTAGATATTTTTTTCTAAATCTCTGTTTCTTAGAAAATAAAGTTAAGTCCATTGAGTTATTTACTTTTAGGGTTACGGAGTATATCGGGCAATATAGATAGAACAGCAAAGAATTGTACTGTCAAATACTTTGATTCATTTGAGACTACTTGGGAATGATATGAATCTAAATAATATTCCTAAGCTATAAATGAATAGAAGAAGAAAATAGTGCAGCAACAAGCCTAGTAGAAGAAAAACACTTAATTCAAACTAACTGTACTCCACTGAAAAATTGAATAAATTGGGTAAATACATTTATTTAATATGAACTTTTGTTACTTGCTTCACTTGGTGCTATAAAGTTTCAGCTTCTGTCCGATTGCCGAGAAAACCCCTGAAGCTTTAAAGGAATTTATACTCAAGGAATTTTGTTGATATAATTCTGATAAAGCTGGTTATAAAAACTTTTCTTCAAAAAAAGATTCTCTCCTGACGATCACCACTGAGTTCAAAAATAATTGAGAACAATCTAAAAATGAATAACCCCAAAGAAATATTCCTATGTCTCTAATCTCTTATATATATATATATATATATATATATATATATATATATATATATGTGTGTGTGTGTGTGTGCGCGCGCGCACGCGTGTAAACGAAGAAATTAACATACAAACATTGGTAAACAAGTTGTATTTATTTCTTATTAATTCTGTGTAGGTTCGAGCTTAAGTCATTGTCAAAGAGTTTGTTTTTTTTTAAGAGGAATAAATTTCATGACTGATTAAGCTATTAGGATTACAAAAGTAAGGTGAGCATTTGTATTTATAAAAATTGGATTGTTTTAACGACATTAGATTGTGTGAAGTTTTGTTATGAATAATTTAAAATTCGAAAATGATATTTAGTCGAAGATATCACGCTAACTATAAAAAAAAGTCGATAAGAGCTGAAAATATTACTTTTATTTGATGTTGATATCGTTGTTTATTGAGTATTCAATGATAAATCCTCGTTTAAAATGCTTTGATAAATCAAAAGAACTCAAATGTCGACTAGCTGAAAAGTATAAAAACTAAATGGAATTAGTATCTCACCTTCTTAATTTTGTCTCCATACTAAATAGTCTCATATGCCTTCTATAAAACAGAAAACACGATCATCAGATGAAACTTTACTTGTAAGAAATGGAGTACAGAATGAATCATAAACACTAAAAATTCCAGATCTCATACAATTATATGAATAAGTAAACATCGAAAGAGCAGAAGTAATTAGAAGTATGGAAAAGTCTATTTTCCTAAATTTTATTGGCAGTAAATTAACGTGGATTATTGAATTTATGAAATAGCTGATCATTAAAAGAGAAGAACAAAAAAGCAAAAAACAAAAAACATGCTAATATTGAATTGCAGCTCTATAGGATTAATTGCATACAAATCCCAGTCGAAATGGATCTATGATAAAAGGCAACGAAGGGATTACTTCAAAATGCTCACTGTCGAAATCATTCTAGTGTCTAATCCTGTTTTCAGGGATACAGAGAAGTTAGGATATTTTAAATAAGCTGTATGTCATGTTATCAAGTAAGTTATTCAATTTCAAATGTGTGGTTCAATGTTCTCTTTTTGTAAACTATGAACTCATAAATAGATATTCATCCCTCTTCTACATCGTGGGGGATTCCTGTCCAGTTAAATGCAGCGACCACCAGGTCTACTTCCGAGTAGTTTCAAAGATTATCCAGTTTTCTCATCATTTCCCTCTAACGACACCTCTGGCATCAGCGATTGACCATGAATTTATCTCTTTAAATGCAATGAGGACATTGTTAGACTCCTAATCATCAGGGATACTGTCGTTTTTTGAGTTTAAACCAAAATTTTGACGTGTAAGGGTTGATTAAATAAGTCGTAATAGACGAATAGACGAAAGTTCCAGAGTTACCTGCGCTTGGTGCGATGAGCCACAAGAGTTACATACTACTGAACAAGTGGCTCTTAAGAGAGAACATCTTTAAGTGCCGCAGGTAGAGAAAATTTGCATACGATTGTTGCTGCGAGTTCATGATAAGCGAGGATTAGGGATTGAGAGAGCATATAATATTAGCTTATTCTCAATCACAAGACATTTTTCCTCCCTCAACGTTCGTCGTTTAGAGTCGTGCTGGAGTTGAACAGTCGTTTTGAGTTGAATTGTCGTTTCGAGTATCGTCAGTTGTAATCGCTTTTATCTCCACCTATATTTTTTTTCTTTCTTTATGCCAAAAACGTATAACGAAGGATGACAGAAGTTAATTCCGGAGTTTGACGGATCTGCGTCCAATCACCCGGTGGGCGGAAAAGCTGAAACTTGTTTCAAACTTGTCTACATGTTATGGATTAAACAAGAATCCGGCACTACCTATGGTTAAATTCTCTAGAACACATGATTACTCAGAAGCTGATAGGCGGAGCATTTGCAATCTACCGGCAGCTGGATAAAGAAGCGAAAGCGAACACCACCCAGATCAAGACTACCTTACATAAGACTTTCTTGGTGGTTGAGATGAACGAACGTATTCTGGCTTGCATGTTTGTTCTACGGTAAGAGGACTCTTCGAGTATCGTCGAAGATGGGCGTGCTTTCTATTGACTTGTTCCTAAGTCATTACGAGGAACAAGAAAATGGAAAATATCGTGGGGGCAGAAGCGGCAACTGGGCCGATGAAAAGCATTGATGAACCTCTGCCTGTGGATGCTAGATATTGCTTTGAATGCAATGGCATTAACTAAATGGCGAAAGATTATTTGGACCAAGGTGGTGGCAAGGGATAAGAGCAAGAATACATCGTGCCCTGCGCTGTTACAGTTGTCATGTGTCACGAAATTGTCTAGGAAATACGGGAAGAGGATACGGCAGTGCCAGTATCTTCTCTAGATTAAACAATAACTCGGCACTCCCTATGTATAAAGTCCAGGCTGAGGGCAGTATCTTGGTTGTTCGCTGCCTATAGCCAACAGGGATATATGCCAATCATGGGAGAAAGGACCGCTATGCATGAAAACCATAGATGAGGAGATCAGTATTTGTTGTGGAATTGGAGTTATCTCTCTCAGGCAAACCTGTTAAGCTCGATGTTTTGGTGGCTCGAATTTTGACCTCCTGATGGGGATGAATGCAGTCGAAGAACTAGGAGGAGTAAGAATTTCTTTTTCAGGTGCCGCGGAATTCTGCAACCGTTTGCCGCTCTTATAGAAAAACAGGATTTCAGCGCTAAATTCGATGAAAAGACAAGGGTGTGGACAGCTTCATGAAAGTGGTCTGGTGGTCAACCACCTGGTGAATTGACGAATAGATTGCATGATTACTCAGTGTCCGTTAGAATGCGATAAAATACCAACGTAAGCTTCAGGTGTGACTGAATAACGGATGGCTGCTTCTCTATTCTGAGAAGAGGGTCGGCCTCCTTAAACGCTCGATTCCATTGATAGCGGTTTCCCAGCAAAATAAATTTAAGCTATGTCCTGTATTAGACTTTCGGGAATTTAATGAGTAGGGCGATGTATACACTGCCCATACTGATATTTGTGCGCCAAAACTGAGGGAATGGCCAAAAAAGAGCCCCAACGTTTTGGTATTTGATCCCCGAAAGGCAGGTGCATATTCTCCAATCCTTGCGACCGTACCAAACTATAACACTTGAAGAGAGATGGTAATGCTTAACACGTATGGACTTTGCAGTTTAATGTAGCACTATCGATCATGAAAGACATTGTAGATGACACACTGTCACAGGATGAGTCTATCCGGCGAGAAACAATGAGGACATTGTGTCCATAGCGAAAGAGACAACATCAAATTAACTTTGGGCTGGTGATCAAAGAACTCGAACGATTGCATGACGGTGCACGAGTACTTGGCTTGCATATTTAGAGGGGGCAACAGGATTCGGTGGGAATGAGGTTCCAAGTAGGCATTGCGTTCTCACCCAACACTGTGCAAAAGGCTGATAGTGCACTTCTCAGTGGCTGGATGACTTAGAAAAGTCACAGCATTTATTAAGAGGAGAGCAGCGGAACTTACGACAGGTTGGGACGACGAGGTGGACCATGTCCTAGTAACCACATTGATAGAAGAGGTCATAGCAAGAGCACACCAAGAAATTTCTGTGCGAAGCAACTGGTGCGTTGATGGTTCTAAACTAGACGCAAGTTCGTTAATGATGGAGTTTCGTTTGGGAATAATGGTGCAACCATCGAGAACTCGAGTTGGTTGCGAAAGGAGAGAAGTGTGCAGCACATAAATGTAGCAAAAATCGACACGGTATTTAAAGGTATAAATACGGCACCGATATGGGAAGCGGCGTTGTTTCACATCTTTACTGACTCTGTATATACAAATGGGTCGCAGACACCCTTTCAGGAAAGGCTGGAATACATACAAAAGTAGCAAGTGAAATGGTGTTTAGACGACGACTCGGTACGCTTATAAGCCTGATTGAAGAGAATAGATTGTCGGTCAATATAGCCCTGGTAAGGTACAGACCTTAACAGGGTTATGTTGAAAATCACGCGGATGACTTAACGAGAGTGTCACAGTGATGGCTGAAATTAATTAAAAAAGCAAATGAGCCACACAAAAACGTTTGTGCCACATGAATGGATGAGTCTGATGTTGAGTAAATGATCTTCATCCATCATTAGAATGGCCATCCTCGTATAAGATGTACATTATACTTTGTCAAACGAGTCGACGCCTCTGCAAGTGGCACAGCTGTCAAGACAATGGTTCAGAGCCGTCCTGAATGCCTCTGCAGAGATCCAGCAACGGTGCCCTGGCAAAATGGAAATGTACAGGTTTATGGTACGTGGTCTAGGCTGAGTATGGATATTATGTATAGTGGTCTTGGTAATTACTTCACATTGACTGTGGATCAACACTGTTCTCGGTATGGCCACCCACAATGGGACAAGATTCGGAGAGTGTTACGAACAATTGGATTCAATATTTTGTAAGGGAGGTCCTCTCTATGAGATTATTATTATTATATATATTTAATATATATATATATATATATATAATATATTATTATATATAATATATTATTGTAATTATAATTTTACCGTAAATCCAAATTAATATTGAACCTGGTCAAAGAAACTAACAAAATCAGAACGCAAGAACCTAAGTAAACGTAAAATAGAATGTATACAAGGATGCTAAAAAAACTTAGTCGTGGACTTTAACTAAGTTAAAACTTAATAATGAAAAACGGAACGCCCCTAACCCCTCTAAAAATTGCTCCAAAACCATGGGAAGCAGCATGGTTGACGTAAAGGTAAGAGGATAAACCCTCTGACGGCTCAACGCAATGCCTCACCTGGTCCTGAGCGTATGAAACCTATGGATCATAGGTTAGGACCGATTAGTTCGATCGGGGAACTACTGGTGTTCATCTATAACGGTGGCTTCTGTAGATGAGAATAAAAACAGCCATCGAAAAATAACCATGACCCACACTCAAACCACATGTCCAAACCACATCGCTCTTCGTGCGGGTAAAAAAGGGATGCATTCTGCTGAGGTTGGAGCCCTGGCCTCAGTGTTCGAAAAATCAGATACAGAGCTCAAACAAAAATTACTAAAATGCAAACAAACAATACAAATAGCAACATTCAACGTCAGAACCTTAAACAGAATAAGACAACTATCGGAGCTGACTGCATCTGCCATAGATCACAATATAGAAATAATATGCATTCAAGAACACAGATACACACATAGCGAGGATATTGAATATCATGATACTTGCAATGGATGGATGCTAGCCACTGCATCGGCATGGAAGAATTCTGTTAAGGCCACAATAGGAAGCGTAGGTATGCTTATAGGACCACGAGCTCTAAAATCACTAAATATCATAGAGAAAATACAACCTAAGATGATGGTAGCTATTTTTAATGGTAACACCAGTGCAACAATCATCTCCTGCTACAACCCTACAAATGTTAGTGAAGAAACTGAACTCATCGCCTTCTATGATGAGCTATCCTCTCTTGTCCGTAGCATCCCAAAACACAACGTTCTCGTCATTGGCGGAGACATGAATGTCCAAATCGGGAAAAAAGTACACCACAAATTCAGCCTACATAACTCGTCAAACAGAAATGGACAACATCTAATAGATTACACGATAGAAAATAGATTAACATGCCTCAATACAAACTTTCAAAAAAGGGAGGGCAAACTATGGACCTACACATACGCAAACAATACTAAAGCACAGATAGACTACGTCTTTATAAACAAGCAATGGAATAATAGCGCGGTGAATTGCAAGGGTTACTCCTTATTCGAGAGTGTGTCCTCCGATCACTAAACTGTCACAGCAAAAATACGATTTGGCCTACGAAAGAATGCCACCCGAACAACGACAACCGTACACTATGACTGGATCCTACTTAATAATAGAGATATTAGGGATAAATATGCGTTAGCACTAAGAAAAAAATTCGATGCACTACAAGAGAAGACAGAAACGCATACTCCGAATGACGAATACGAGAATTTCGTGAACACCTACTTAGAAGCGGCAGAGGAATACATGCCAACTAAACAAAGAACTATATCTAGAATCCCATGGGAGACCTTAGCGGTTAGACAAAAGCGTGCAGACGTGAAAACTGCCTCCAAATGTAATAGAAAGAACCCAACGAACACAAATGCCCTGAAATTTAAAAAAGCACAAAATAAATTAGTAAACATAAACCTAAAAGAACAGACAGAATACATACAAAATCAGATTGATAAGATTAGAGACTCGGTTAAAGATAGGCAAGCCAGGATAGCATGGCAAACGATAAACAAATTGAGCAGAAGGAAGACCACTGCCAAAGCTAAACTGAAAGCTACCGACCAACAAGAACGAATACACCTGTGGAAACAGCACTTCGAGAATTTACTTGGAAACCCACTGAAAGTTACACATGAACCAATCAAGAGAATTATAAGTAAGCAATTAGACATCAAACTAGGACTGTTTACGTACGAAGTCTCAGTACTTAAAAGAATTAAAAATAGAAAAGCAGCAGGGCTCGATGAAATTCCCCCTGAAGTATGGAAGACCAGACAATTCGACGACATACTGCTATGAGACTGCAATGCCGTATATAATCAAAACCCGATAGACAGATGGATGAAGGGATGCATCCTCCCTTCCCCTAAAATGGGCGACCTCGGATTAGCCCAGAACTACGAAGTATAACACTAACATCCATAGCAGCCAAAATATACAACGCCCTACTACGCAACTCCATAGAACCCAAAATTGACAACATACTAAGGAAGAACCAAAATGGCTTCCGGCGAAATAGATCCACGACATCACAGATTTTGTCTATCCGCATAATTCTTGAAGGTGTACATGCAAAAAACCTAGAGGCAACCATTTTATTTGTCGACTTTACCTAGGCCTTTGAATCCATTCACAGAGGAAAGTTGAAACAAATTCTACTTGCTTGCGGCCTACCAAAAGAAACCTTCGCAGCCATAACGATTCTCTATAGAAACACCAACGTAAAAGTCCGTTCTCTGGATGGAGACACAGACTACTTCGACATTGCAGCAGATATACTGCAAGGAGACACATTAGCCCCATACCTCTTTATCATCTGTCAAAACTACGTGCTTAGAAGATCTATCGATAAAAATCAAAGAAAACGGTTTCAAGCTAACAAAGGAAGAAGCAGAAGGTACTCCATAAAAACAATTACTGAAGCCGACTACGCCGATGACATAGCGCTTCAGGCAAATACACCCAACCAAGCCGAAACACTACTACATAGTCTGGAACGAGCTGCTGCAGGCATTGGCCTCCATGTCAAAGCACACAAAACGGAATACATGTGCTTTAATCAAACAGGTGACATCTCCACACTAAACGGAAGCCCTCAGGAACTAGTAGACAAGTTCATCTTCCTAGGAAGCAGTGCCTCATCAACCGAGACAGACATCAATACGTGACTTGCATGGGCAGCAATCGATAGACTATCGGTCATATGGAAGTCAGACCAGACCGATAAAATGAAACGCAGTTTTTTCCAAGCAGCGGTCGTGTCGATACTGCTAATACGGATGCACTACATGGACGCTAACCAAACGCTTAACGGCAACTACAAAAGAATTTTGCAAGCAATATTGAACAGTCCTGGAGGCAACACCCCACAAAGCAGCAGCTGTACGGCCACCTACCACCCATCACGAAAACTTTCAAAATTAGACGAACCAGACATGCGGGACACTACTGGAGAATTAGGGACGAGCTCATAAGTGATGTACTATTGTGGACCCCTTCAAATTGCCGAGCAAAGGCAGGGCGGCCAGCTCGAACATACATACAGCAGCTCTGTGTAGATACGGGATGCAACCCTGAGGAAATGCTGGAAACGGTGGATGATTGAGAGGGGTGGCGAAAGAGGGTTATGGATATGATGATGACATAAAAAAAAAACTCTGGTGAGTATGTGTGCTAAACTAGGACAAGACTTGTTTTTTTTTTTACCGCGACCTCGGATAGGAATGATGAGTCTTGTAACCGTATTCCCAGTAATTACTGCCTTCCATAGTTGTTGTCTATCGCACCACGTTTTTGACCAAGTAAACCTCTGGCCGGCTTGGGAACTGCTATCTTCTGACAATGCTCACCTGGAACCGTAGAGACTCAACGCCTCTATCCGCTGCGCCACGGGCCCCGAAGGGCGATCAAGGATGGATTTTTTGGTCTTTGGTCTTATAAATCCTTATCTGGTCTTCTATAGTCGGGTCCGTACCGAATTTTTGTAATTGTCTTTAATTGGATCATTTTGAGATGAGGCTTCTTAATCTGAGAATTAATTTTTATTTATTGCAGACAACGTAGTGAAAGTTGGCCGAAACGTAGTGAAAGAAGAAACAACACAAAAAAACTACCAAGATGAGGACAAAAAAGTCCGCAATAAATAAAAATTAATTCTCAGAATTTTTGGAACACAAAAATTATTTCGGACTCTAAAAACGAGTGGACCTAAAATTTGAACGTATATTTTACAACTGGAAAAATGCGCACAACCACACAGGCCAATATATTCTTGTAAAATCCTTGATGACCAGGTGCGTGAAAAACAATTTTTATGTAGTTAAATATTTACTTACGTTAAATCAAATATTAACATTTTATTTCTAATCGTTGGTTTCAACATTATCAAGTCAAGAAATTGCCTGAAACAAATATTCTGGTATTTTATTTTATCTTTAAAGAAGGCTTGCACTTAACATACTCCTGAAAAAAATCAGACAAAAAAATGCCCCCAGGACTCAACTAAATCTAAAACCTCATTTATTAAACCCTCTGTTCTCCCAGTCCCAACACAAGGGAAGGGCTCGCCAATCGTGCAAGTCCCGTTAAGGATTCTAGGGCTGACCAAGTCAGGTACCAAGCCGGTGGGGGTTCAAGAAAACTGATTCGAAAAATTGAAAGATTGAAAGTTATTTGAAAGGAAGGAAGACCGATAGATACAGGCAAGGGGCCATGATTGACGACATAAAGGCCAAAATAGGGGATAGGTTTGCAGCTAATGCAAGAATGGAGAGGCCCTGAAGGTTGTAATAGAAGCCATTAACCCCCGTGGTTGAGATTGATTAATTGTTTGGAGATCGGGGAAATGTCTTAAGGAGAAAGACAACAATAAATGGGTTTTCGGAAGTCATAAAGTTAGAGTCTATATATATATATATATAGACAAAGCAGCACATATTAACGTAAGAGAAGAAAATTGTTACTTTAAATTAACAACAGACAGTTCACAAGAGCAGGTAACATAAAGATAGTCACTAATAACCGAACAATAGATTTCTTTTAGAAAGCATGAAACTTTAATGTCTTATTCATTGTAAGTAGCAATTAAGGTTAGATTTTTGTGGTACAAGGCCTCTATACTGAAGCGTCCGGTTAAGATCGAAAATTTTTACAATCGCCTGTTTAACAAGATTTTAGACAAATACTGATTCATGATAAGCAACTTTTTATGAGTGACAATGTACATATGCATTAAAATTAAGTTAGTGTGACACAAGGCTACAAGAATAAGAGGAAATATTTTATTTTGCATCAGAGACATGAACAAATGTTCTACTTATATCACTTACAATAGCCGTTCATAATCAAATTGACAGTTCATGCGTAGGCATTTTGTCTAGCCGCGCATTCGGCATCAATTCAAGTCGAAACGGGGACACATAATGCAACACAAATTTTAGCTTTTATTCATTGTTTGCTTATCTTTTTGCAAATGCGATGTCTTCATTAATATACCAAACATTTGCATTCATTGTAATGGATTTGCACGTTGTGTGCGGCATTCCAATGAAACATGATTTCTTGGTTTTCGCTTTCATGAATTCAGGTTTTTAAAATTGACACAAATGGTAGACATGTAAACAGACACTGAAATAAGCGAAAAAATTAAAATGATAATAACATAAAGATCAGAAATTAATGGAAATATATATATATATATATATATATATATATATATATATATATATGTGTGTGTGTGTGTGTGTGTGTGTGTGTGTGCCCGCGCATACTCTAGACATTTAAATTCTTTATGGTTTATAAATAAAATACATATATGCGAATAAGTCTGTCTACTTAGCTATACTGATGAGCAAAAGCATTATGTCCAACGACTCATTTAATAACAAAGACAGCTACTGTCTCCAAATAAATGCACATGTGAGGGTAACAAGTATATTAGTAAATAATTCAGGATCATATACCTCATACCTGAATGTGATGGACGAGAAGAAAGATTAGAATAAATTGTTTTAACTCAAAGCTTAGATTTGAGCATTCTTAAAACCGATCTGCTTTATGGAGTGTTCATATTCAGTTTTACCTAGCGGCAGTCTTTGAAGAAGGGAAGATCACCAACCACTAATAAAGTATTAATACTTCCCTCCCCAACACGATATCCTAATTTACGTCCACTTTTTTTAACAGCCCCCCCCCCGTCATCTCACAACTTAACGAATGTCACCTGAAGAGAACAGAAGATTATGGCCTAAAACGATGAATTTGGATTTCTCATTTTCTTTTTTCGACAGAGTAAGATTTTGTTTTCGGTTTCTTTCTTTAATATATTACCTTTGTGGGTTATTTAATTCCAAATCCATCCGTGTTGATGAACAGTGTTAAAGGGTTCATACTTTTTCCAATGGAAGTTTGATCTATCTGATGAAATAAAACAGGATTTTTTCCAAGCTGTAGCTATGTCAATTTTACTCTATAGACGCTAACAAAACGCATGAAAAAAACTAGATGGGAATCACACAAGAATACTACGAGCAGTTTTGAACAAATCTTGGAAGCAACACCCAACAGAACAGTTGCGGACACTTATCTCTCATCTCAAAAATCGTCAAAGATGAACAATACATGCAGTAAACTACTGGAGAAGCAAGGACAATATCATAAGAGACGTTTTTCTATGAACCCCAACACATGGACGCACCAGTGTTCACCGACAACTACTGGATGAAGTTTAGAGGCCCTGGGTACCTAATCTAGCAAACCTTCAAGAATGAGTCCGAGTTTCATTGGGTGCACCATTTATACTGCTTTGTACTACATCTGAGCAAAAAGTTTTGTAAATTACTAGTTTGGAGGACCTGTCGGATGCGATGGGTATTTGAGACGGAGAGGGAGAGAGAGAGAAAAAGAGTCTGGGTATATGTCTCTTGTCAGCGCGACTTGATGATATAGGAATTTTTGTTAATATTTAAGTACATAATTTATCAACATATTTTACTAGATATTAACCTGCCGTCACCAATTCAGTCCACATACCAGACAACGGTTCATTCTGGATAGTTTACTAAATATCTGAAGTGTTTCGGTCAAGCCACCAACGAATGTCCTTACTCCATGAAGAAATGCTGTCCCAAGAAATTATCTTAAAAATGATCTTATAGAAATGTATAATACAAATATACGTTATTTTATCAAAATATATATGGTAATGATGTCTTCCTCTTACTTGAAAGCGTTGTGTTGAATACAAGTTGTTTGTCGGTCATTTTTAATTGAATGCATGTCCAATGTTAAGGCACGCCCAAGAAACTGGTCGACATGTTGATATCAATGCATATAGGTATTCGACCCTCAATGCTCGCTTCTTTTTTTCCTTACGACAGAGTAAAATATTTGACCCATGATGTGTATTGTGATCATATATCTAGTATAAGAGACTCACACACCTGCTCGCATATATATATATATATATATATATATGGATAGGTAATGCAAAAAGTTCCACTAGTTTTATCATTACGAACTCAGTTTTTTCTTCTTTTGAGAAACTGAAAATGTTTATCCATTTAATTTTAGTTAGATTAAATAAAGTACTAAAATCAAACCTAAAAATTTTACTACTGAACTAAATAAAATACTGAGATAAGATTCAGATAGCCATTTTCTTATTTTTGATTTTTGGAAGGGTCATTAAAATCAAAAGAATTATTCGAACAATTAACCTCCTTGTTTCTCTTGTTTCGACGTTTTAACGGGTACATTTTGTGGAATTATTCAAGTGTATTATGAATCTCCACCCGGAAGCCTCATATTAAGATTCCAGAGAAACGCATCTATTTTACTAGCACGGAATTCAACTGATTGTGACTTCTGTTACTCAGTAGAAATAAGAGAAACGAAACGAATGAGGTATGAAAAGATATAAGAATAAATCCATGTAAAAAAAGAATAAAAAATTGTTAGATAACGTGTTCGTCTTGTGCTCCAAAGAAAGAAACCAGAACAAGTCTCATTTCGGACGAAGAAGACCGGAGAATGCGCTGATCAAAACGTCTTTTAAACAACAGAAATAAGGAATTTAATCGTCCTAAGAATTAAATAAACATTTTCAATCCAAATAATCAAAGCCTAAAGTTCTCAGTATTTGGTTAAGTATTTAAATGATTAATTAACAAGAGTACCAAAAAGACATAAGAGCTTATGTAGGGTACTATGTCAAGACATTTCATTTTTTTCATTTTTTGAAACAATTTGCTGTCTTCTCTGTTAAATAAAATTACACAAAACAGGTACAAACAGAAAGACTTACTTATTTTATTTTTCATATTATCTTATGAAATTAATATTGTTCTGTGAAAAATTTGACGGAATTTTGTAATGAAATGTTAAAGAAATTTAAATAATTGACATTTAAATGATTTATCGATCGAAACATTTTTCCGGCGGTTAGTTCTAAATAAACAATAAAGATATGTTATTATTTAATAAAGAATGATCTAGAAAGGTAATTGTTGTTGTTGTTGTTTTTGTTAAAGTCTGGAAGATTAACTTCTTCGCCTGCATACTGTTCAATCGACAGGTACAAAATTTCATTCTCGTTACCATAACAACATCTGCGTCTAAAAGAATTACCAAGACTAATCTCCTTGTTTTTTTTCGCAGCTTGGCAGAGAAGCAAGGACATGCTTTCGTCATTCTGAGACATGGATGTCGGTATTTATCACACAACCCACCAAACGGGTGAGTTCGACACAGGGCCTTTTTAAGGTGGGTTCGGGAGCCGAGCCGTAGCCCAGACACGCCCAGAATTCCAAAAATTGCCGCAGGGCTCCGTTAGCATTCCTAAAAAAGGGGCGCCTCAGGCACCAGGCGATAAACTTAGCCCCTTCGAGGAGGGTTAGAACTTGAGGGGACGGCCCCCCGAGGCTCGAAGAGTGTCGACCACGTGACATGGTTGCTATGCTTCCCCGGCACCCTCGTCAAGCAGCCTCGACCGTGTGACCACCGTCAGAAACAAGACATACCTGACCAAATCCGTGCCGTCATGCTACGGCTGGCCGAAATGCATCATATCTGCTCGACTGGACAATTACGACATGGATAACGGTTTCCTGCAGACATCTTGGGACATTTCTACACATACGTGTGTGACATACATTACTTTTCTACACGTACACAATTAATTCACTCTTTTTTAAACCTCATTTCTTTATGTAGCCTCTTTTCTATTTAGTTTCTCTCGGCAATAAAACTTATTGAATTTGTTTTCATTAATTACCACTACCAAAATGATAACCATAACTAACCAGAATAATGTAGCTTCATTTATTCGGTATTATATACCCGGATGTTATTTCCAACATATATAATCATACCCCCGTCTTGAAAGTCTCATAACCTATTAAGTTGTTGGAGTATAATTCCGAAGAGTAAAAAAGTTTGGTTTGATTTCTTTGTTTAATGCCAAAGCCATCCTACATCACCCTATTTAAGCCAGAGCAAGGAGATAAGGGATTCCACCCCTTTCCCAAAAGTATTAGTTCAAAAATGAACGTAATAGGTTGACTTGAGGAAAAAGAGGTACTTGACTATGCCTATCTCCTCCCCAAGAAATTTGACAGGTTGTACTGGGTTACATGATACCAATACCAAGGAACAATCGCTGACTTGACTTAAAATTAATTAGTTAAATAGCTTAATTGTAAACAATTATTTTAGTATAACGAATAATTCATTAAATGCTTTCTTCTTAAATTAGGAAATTAAATTTCTATCAGCATGGCTTCTTGATGATCATTGTTTATTTTTAGAGACCTCTTCACAATAAGTCTCACTGCTCTGTGACAAGTTTTTCAAAAAGCACGTTAAAACCTTCGCTTTACACTGAGTATGCATTCTAAACTGCATAAGGTGGTGAGGTTCCAGTTCTGAATCTGTGAGTAAAGTGAAGTTTCCTTTCGTTGCCATTACTCTCAGCAAACGAACATTCCATCAATGGGTCAAATAGATCTGTTTGGAAATTATTAGTAATTGATAGTAATACTTGAAAACATAATTTGCACGAAGAATAGTTACACGAAGCTATAATTGTTTACAACTGATAATCCTTAGCTATTTGAAATCATATAATTGCCTTGCACACAAAAAGACTGATTTATGAATTAAATAACCCAAGGCTGGACATATTTTAACCAACCAATGAATAATCAATAAACATAGAGCTAAAAGGTTTTTTTAATCTGTAAGTATTAGTTTCGGTTGATTAAATTTCTTTTCCAATTGGTATTGTAAAAATACAAATGTAACTTTAAAATTTCTATTGAAAACTACAAAATTCAAAAGTAGCTTTTAAAAGTTACTTTTGTATTTTGTATTTTTCGATGTAAATTTGTATTTTTCAACATTACAGATACTTGACTTTCAAATTAAACGTTTTGAGCATTGTATCAAAAATCAAAGTGTCAAAATATAATTTTATGAAATAATCGATACATTTTGATATTTCATCATAAAATGCATACTTTAGAGTATCACAATATGATTTAAAAACCAACATTTTACACAAATTATGACGACAATTATCATCGTCGTCGTCTAAGAAGTATGTTTGAAAGTAAAAGACAGGTATAAAACTAATCGCAAGTTAGATATCACTTAAACGCACTGATATTTATGCAACATAGAAACATCTACACGTGCAGAAACATGCACACACACACACACACACACACACACACACACACACACACACACACACACACACACACACATACATATATATATATATATATATATATATATATATATATACGAGGTGCATACAATATGTTTCCAGATTCTTTTCGCATGGATTATTAATAGTACACATAGGAAACTGTAGTCCCCTTCGAAGTAATCTCCTCCGGTTGCATTGCATTCATTGTACCGTTACAACAACTTCTGGAAGGCCCAATGGAAGTCCTCTTGTGTGAGCGTGTCAATGACCTTCGTCACAGCCTCTTTCCTCTCCTCAATTGTCACATAACGACATCCTGAGCTTAGGGAATAACCAAAAGTCACAGGGAGCAAGGTCTGGACTATGGGGAGAGTACCGAACTGTTTTGATACCAATCTTGGTCAAATAGTCTGTGACAAGGATGGAGTTGTGGACTGGTGTATTGTCCTGGTGGAAATGCCACTGACCCGATTTGAAGAGTGCTGGCCTCTTCCGACGGAATCTCTTCCTGAACTCCCTTAAAACCTCAACATAGTAACCCTAACCCTAACCCTAACCCTTTGGCCAATCAACTCTGGTGTATTGACTTCCTTACTCCTCGCACACCTCTCATCATCCCTCACAGACTCCCTGCCTTCCTTGAATCTCTTATGCTACTCACAAACTGATACTCGATTCATGCAAGATGCTCCAAAAGCAGTCTGAAGCATTTCAAGTCTCAGATTGCATTTTTGAAATTCACCAACTGTGACAATCAGGCTTTAGTAGAGTGTATTTTAATTCCTACTGTAGCTGTTCATTTGAACCTGAAATCATAAAAATTGGTCCGTCATCTTATAAGATGTATAGCAATAACACACTGAAGAATCTATGATAATTTTAAATGCCCGTACGAAAAAAGTCAGGAAACCTATCGTATGCCCCTCGTATATATATATATATATATATATATATATATATATATATATATATATATATATATATATATATATATATATTCTTTCCTGTGTCTATTCTTCTTTCCTGTGTCTATTCTGATTTATTTTATCTATAAGATCTGAAGAAGTCCTGTTAATTTTTTTCGTGTTTTTTGATTTTATCAAAAACACATAACAGGATGGAAATAAATTTATAATCCTAATGTGACCGGTTTGTGTTTTTTCTTAATAATATATATATATATATATATATATATATATATATATATATATATATATATATAAGCATAAAGTACATATAAAAGTATTGCCATAAATACACGCCTAACATTTTTTAAGAAAATGTTAGCTTTCTTCTCAAACAAAAAGACAGAATTTTATAGTTTCTGGTGAAACATAATACAATCAAAGTAGATTTTATTGAGCATTATTTATTATGAAACTACACACCAATAAAATTCTGTTACGCAAACTAAAATTCTAAATAAAAAACTTCATAAATGTGTAAGTACTGATTTTGTTGACTCTCACAAAGCTGTAGATTTTGGTAATAAATGACAACTATTCATATCTGTTTTAATTGTATAAAGTTCGACTAGAAATGTTTAAAAACCCTGGTATCTTTTAAAAGAAAACTACGTTTTTATTGAAAAATTGCTAAGTGGTGTACTTATTTATCGGCGATACACCAAACATATTCACGCATATTCACACATATACATCAAAAAAGATAAATAGATATGAAAAGACAGTGAAAAATAAACATAGAAACAGATGATTTAATCTATTCATTTATTTATTTAATGAAATTACAACCCATACACACCATTTTTTTTTTCGGTCTGTGTGTTCTTTACGAGCTTTTCAATTCTTTGCACTATTTGTTATTCAATTGGTTTTTTTTCCAACCAAAGAAAGACGGCTTTTATCCGGCTCTTGCTTTGTTCATTTTTTCCCCTCTTTTTGAAAACTTTTTAAACATATTTTGTAGCAATTACTTCAGGCCGTGTACCAAATTGGAACACATCCTGAATTACTCTGCAATGTTTTGCTGTTGAAATCAAAACAGGTTTTCTCATCATAACAGTTCCATGGAGCCGAATTCTACATCGGAAGTAGTCGGAGACACAATAAATCTAACTTCTTAGGTAAAATCATATCATTTAGTATTAGAACAATATCTTACTATAAATCATCAAATGATTTTGTTTGTAATTGCATAATTCAAGGATGGCTTGAGTTATGGTCACCAAATTTTCTGTGCTTATTGATGGGACACTGGTTTATGGTTTTAGTTGACATTTTTTTGCTTTAAATTTCAAATCATTTATATGTTTATGTATTCATATTTTTTAGGGAGGGGTTAAATTTTCAATAGAAGTATCATACATAGCTACTCCTTTAATTGTGTCTGTCAGTTGAGCAAAAATGAATATTTATCATTTTAGCTGGTTGGTTGGTTGGTTGGTTGGTTGGTTTTATAACATGTCAACTCATGTTTGGATATTCAATGCTGAACTCAGATCAGCCTTTTAGTTTAACTGTATAAATTAGACATCTTGCGGAAAAGTTTCGAATCAGAAAGTAATGACCTTTTTTCATCATCATGGTTCCTTTGAATTTTTCTACACTCTCTGGAAAATTATAGCACATCATTAACTTTAACCACCCAAACGACGTTGATGAATCATAAGTTCTCACAAAAGAGTTAAGTGTTAATATCTTACATTTTTATAAAATCGTAGTTTTAATTTAGTAACAATAACATGTTTACATAAAATTTCAATTGTTCAAATCAACACTTTTTAATAATGTTTTTATATTTCTTCCGAAAATGAGCTTGAAATTTTAAAAAATAGAATTCTCTTATATCTGAGAAATTCTCTTTCTCGGCTATCATATTTTATCATATTATATTATATTTGTCATTTACGAAAATTTTGGTGATCAATAATTTACTGATAATAGCTAAGAATAACGACGTAATGTCTAAAGTATTCGACTACGGCCTCGAAGTAAGCGAGTTTGAACTCCAGTCGAGCAATTACGTTCACTTTTGGGCTAAAACTCATAGGAAAGGTATTAAATCCCCTTATCTCCCAGCTATGACTTCAATAGTATCACTATTATTCTCCAACAAGCTCAACTGTGTTCTGTATAAAATAATCAGATTATAATCTGGGGAGTAGAGGTGCCAGATGTTAGGGACGATGTGGTCGCAGAAACTTTCTCAAAACTAAGACTGGGTTCGCCTTCTTGTGGGACATGACACAGAATCCAGTTGCCAGACGTAGAGACTTCCTGCAACCACCCTCTCTACCTTCTCTAGACACTTTATGTAAGGCCTCCGTGTTGAGTGAGAGGCCACATGGCAAGATGAATAAGAGGTATAACGTCACCATCACTAATGACCACTGCAAATACCATGAGGACTGAGTTTTTGGTTTTCATCACTATCCGATACATCTTGTTGAACAAAGCAAGCCAATGGTTGTTTTGTAAGGTCATAATCAGATTCAGGTTGTAATTTTTCTCATATGAGAAAAATCAAAGAATGTTCGATTGGATGGGGTGCTTGGGTTCGTTCAGTATGTTTGCAACGGAGTTTTTCCCTTGTTCTTCATGGCAGATGATAAAGATTGGTCCTTTCTCATTTTTTATGAGAAATACCGAATGTTTTCATGCACCTGCCTTGTAAGAAACTCAGACATTCCCACGTCCCTGGCAATGAATCCGATTGACTTGCTGGGATCACTATCAATCATGGCCGATATCTCACCAACAAATTCGGGAGTTCTTTTATCAGAACGATCAGAGTGAGGCTTGCCAGCTGTTTTCCCTTTGTAATCACAATTAGACTAATCCAAATATTTTCGAATCCTCGGCACTATCCTCAAATTGACTACCCAAACAATCTTCGTATTGGATCTTCTTCGTGAATATTAAGCAGTACTATAAACCATTTCCAAATTTCTGACAGAGTTAATTGCCTTGGTGCTGCTTTCCTCACAAACAGTGCCCAACTGACTCTATTTTGCTGTACAGTAGACAAAATCTGAAACAAATAAAGCACACGCGCAAAATTTAAAATTTAGAATCACGAGAATTCACCCTTTTACGTGTCATTTTATTTTACGTGTCACTTTTACGAGCACTTTTACGTGTCTGCTTCGATAACTCCACCGGTGTTTTTCTTTTCTTTTTTTTCACAAAGAAGTAATCAAAGTTATAAAAAAGCTTCACTTAATTTAGAGGCTAATCTGAATGAGGAAGCAAGTAAATTGAAAATACAAGATCGGCTAGAAAAATTAAATATAAAAATGATTTCCGTAGAAATCCAACATAAACATTAATTAATCCCACTAAAATGCAAATGGAAATATCTTGCAAAATAAACACAAATGGAAATACATTCGTGTTTATTTTGCAAGATATTTGAGCTACGCTTAATACATCTCTAAACATAAACTGATAGCGTAATAAAAATGATTACATCAAGTGGTTTAAGAATTATGATTCAGGGTGTTTATTAATATGAATTTTGTATTCAAATTTTCTCCCCGTAGCCACTTTTAGGTATTCGCAATTTCTTTAGTTTGTCTTCTGAACTATCTATGTTGCTGTTTTCTTCTGATTTTGATTTCTCGAGTTTATAAGTCTTCATTGGTTTTGTTTTTCTTTTTCTTTGAGTTATTTCTGTTGTTGCAGTTTTCAGTTGTTTTCATAAGTATCTCTTTTTTCATTTACGTGCATTTTTCAAGTTTTTGGATTTCCACATGCACATGATCTTCAGTACTATCAAAAGCTCATTCTCCTTCTTTTCTATTAGCATATAATCTGTTAACGTATAATTCGAATATTATCATTATTTGACTCATTTAAGAGTTTTTGATGGTTTTCCACGGGAGTCTAAGTAATAACAAGTCTCCTCAAGTCTCCAGGACTCTCCTTACTATTGTGGCAGATCTCAACAATTCTGTTGTTTGGATGGTCTCCACTCGTCCTCTTATTTCCAAGTCCTCCAGTCCCTGTACCAACCTTTTGGTGACTGTACCGAGCGCACCAATTACAAATGGTATCACCGTCACCTTCATACTCCATAATTTTTCAATTTTCTAGCAAGGTCCCGGTATTTATCTCTCTTTTCGCCTTCCATTAGTTTTACCCTGTGGTCAGCCGGAACGGCAAAGTTGACTATTCGGCAGGTTCTCTTTTTTTGTTGACATTTACTATATCTGATCGTCTGGCCGAAATTAAATGATCCGTTTGTATCCCTAAATCCCAGAGAATTTTGTGGGTCTCATTTTCCGGGACGTATTATGGGTTGTGCATATACCATTTGTTCGTATGGTAAAATCTAAACTTCTTGCACAATTCCCAGTGGATCCCCTTGCCTGCCCAGTCTTATACTCTCTTTGCGCTAATTTACTGCATTCGCTTACTATGTGATTGATGGTTTCGTCTCTATCACCACATAACCTACATGTGCTGTTTTGCTTTGATATGATTGGTCCTTATTTTGTACTGATTTAGAAGAGATTCAGTTTCCTTCTTAATATTTCCCTTTCTTACCCACGTCCATGTTTTCTGGTGTGAGATGTTGCTTCTTAGTCACTTAAAAAGTCCATAGAGCTTTTTCTTCCCATTTTTGTTTTCAAGTTATTGTCGTTCTGTTGTTCCTCTTGTTGTCAGTATTGTTTCAGTCTTTCTTCGCACTTTTCTATGTAGTCTTCAAGTCGTTGTATTGATGCTTCAGTGCTGTCTTCAATGCTGATAAGTCCTCTTCCTCCTTCTTTTCTTGACACATATAATCTGTCAACGTCATCTCTCTCTGGTCCATTTGTTTAAGTTCTTCTCAGGTCCACTTATTATTATTATTATTATAGTTATTATTATTATTTACTCAGAGTTTTTCACATCAGCGTTAGCTGATAGTATTTCACTGGAGTTTGAGTGACAGCAAGTCTTCCCAAGTCTCCAGGACTCTTCTTAGTATTCTGGCCGTTTTCAATAATGCTGTTGTTTGGATGGTCTTCACTCGTCCGCCAACTTCCAAGTCCTCCAGTCCCTTTAATAATCCTTCAGTTACTGTACCAAAAGCACCAATTACAATTGGTATAATTGTCACCTTCATGTTCCACTGTTTTTTCAATTCCCTTACAAGGTCGAGGTACTTATCCTTCTTTCCACATTCCTTCAGTTTTATTCTCTGGTCAGCCGATACAGCAAAGTCAACAATTTTGTAAGTTCTCTTTTTTCTTTCTTTCTTTTTTTTTCTGATTATAATTAGGTCTGGTCTTCTGGTCGAGATTAGGTAACCCGTCTGTATGTCAAAGTCCCAAAGGAGTTTATGTGTGTTATTTTCTAGGTTGTGCATGTACCATCTGTTTGTATGATCAAATTTAAATTTCTTTCACATCTCCCGGTCGATCACGTTGCCCACTCCGTCGTGTCTTGTCTTATACTCCTTCTGTGCTATTTTGCTGTATTCGCTTATTATATGATTGATGGTTTTATCTTTGTCACCGCATAGCCTACATTTGCTATTTTGTTGCGTCTTATCAATTCTCGCTTTGATATGATTGGTTCTTATGGCGATATTTTGTGCTACTATTAGGAGAGATTCCGTTCCTCTCTTAAAGTTTCCTTTTCTTAGCCTAGTCCAGGTTTTGTCATGTTTTTTATTAGTCGTTTAAAATGCCCATAGAGTTGTTTTTCTTCCCATTTTTGTTTCTTAGTTATTGTCATTCTGTTGGCCATCCTGTTGTCAGTATCATTTCTATGTAGTCTTCGAGTCGTATCGATGCGTCAACGCTGTCTTCAATGCTGGCAAGTCCTCTTCCTTTCTCTTTTCTTTGTACATGTAGTCTGTCAACGTCGTCTCTGGTATGTAATGCCTTATGCATGGTCATTAGTTTTCTTGTTCTTTGGTCCATTTGCTTAAGTTCTTCTCTTCAAAAAGGGTCCCTGATATCTAACGAGGAGTACAGCCCAGGTATTTATTCCTTTGATATGGTTTCTGCTAGACAGTTTTGTCTCGAATAGTTTTCTAGTTCTATTGAGATATACTTTTTCAAATTTGTCTTTCATTTCCACTTGTTTGATGGTGTCAACCTCCAAGATGCCTAAATATTTGTCTTGATTTGGTAGTTTCATTCCGTCAGTTAGATGTCATTTGACACTTTTCATTACAAGCATGGCACATTTTTCAATGCCAAAATCCATTCCTATGTCCTGACTATATATTCTAATTGCGTGTATTCCTATGTCCTGACTATATATTCTAATTGCGTATATTCCTATGTCCTGACTATATATTCTAACTGCGTGTATTAGAGTTTCTAGTTCTTTTTCATTTTTTGCAAATAGTTTGATGTCATCCATGTACATTAGATGGTTGATCTTTTCCTGCGATCTACTAAGTTTGTATCCAGCTGTGCATTTTCTGTGCATGTGCGGTTAAATAGCATCATAGCTATTATGAATAGTAACGGTGATTGTGCATCTCCGTGAAATATACCTCTCTGGATATTTGCTTCAGCTTTGAGTGACAGCAAGGCTACTCAAGTCTCCGGGGCTCATCTCAGTATTCTGGCTAATCTTAATAATACTCAACTCTGGATTGTCCCCTCTTGTCTTTTGATCGCTAAGTATTCCAGTCCTTTCATCAAGCCTGTGGGGATTGTTCCGAGCGCATCAAGTACAAGTGGTACCACTGTCACCTTATTATTATCATTATTATTGTTGTTATTGTTATGAAGTTGGAGATGATATTGTTCTTCGTTGTTGTATAACAGCTTTAATATCATCTACATATATATTATCTTAAAATGCACTTTAAGATAGAGTTAAAGGTAATTATGTTGTGGAAAAGATATAAAAATGAGAAGCAAGAGAAAGGTGTGTTTGGTCAGCGACAAGCTGTACAAAACTTTGGCAAAGTAAGGAAAATAAAAAATGAAAGAGACAAGAGAGAGAGAGAGAGAGAGAGAGAGAGAGAGAGAGAGAGGAGAGAGAGAGAGATGGGGACGGGGAGAGACGGGGAGAGGTGTAAAGAATGAAAAGAAAATGGAGGCAAGGAAGGTAGCTAAAAAGAAAAATGTAAAGAAACGAAGAAACGGAAGCGTAAGAAAGATACCATCCACAAAAGAGATTGTGATCAAACAGTTAAATAAAGTTAAAAAATAAATGACAAAAGAAGAAAATAATAGCAAATGAAGAGAAAAATAAAAAAAAAAACATTCTTCTTGATAAATTAAATTTTAAGAATAAAATTTGCGTAGAATTTTAAAAAAAATATTTTTAAAATCTCCAAATAGTTCTTCGTAAAAACCTGGTAAAGTCGTCAGACAAAAAACTGCCATTTCTTCACCTGCTACCAAGCCCAAAGCTTTTCAAGCCGTAATAACAAAATCTGTAAATAAAATGATGAATAACTACATGAATACACTCCTAAAACAACCCGACAGTAAACACAATATGGAAAGATTTTTCAATCCTATTCCTGATAAATCTTGAATAAAAAAGTTTTCAAGACATTGTCTTTTTATTTTACTGTTCCTTAAAAAGAAAGTAGAATATATTTTGAATTTTAATCTATCTTTGTCCATGTTTTGGTTTTCGTGAACTTGATGATAGCGGGGGTTTTGTTTCGATGTGTCAGTTCTTGTCTCGTGTCGTTCATCTGAGGGTAGCAGTTTTTAGTAATAGTATTTTAATGTGTTCTTCTCGAACTTAAAGGACATTTCTCTGTACACGCAAAAACATTTGGATATTCACATTTATTTACATATTTTATCAATCCCCCGCTTCCCTTCCTCACTGCCCCCCTCTCTCTTAAGCTCTATCGGAAGTATTTAGAATGCGTTGAAGGTATCCTCTGTAAGATCTGCCCCCCCAAAAGGGTGAATTTTGGGCATGACACTGAATCCTGTTATGAAGTTCCAGTTCTGAAATTCTGAAGTGTGTAAAGCCTTCATTGTCATTGCTTTCAGATTCACTCTGACTCGGTGTGGTAGTACTTTTTAGTGTCCTACCTATAGGGGAAATACTTTTGTTTGTCAGTGATTGGATTAACCCAGAAAACTGTGTGCAAACTTATTATTATTATTATTATTATTATTATTATTATTATTATTGTTGTTGTTGTTGTTGTTAATGTTAGGAATATTTAAAACATACATATAATATAATATTTAAAACATACAAATAGTTTATATTAAAAATATATCCTTGAAGTTGCAATTTTTTACTTAGTACACAACAATGAAGAATAGGCTTCCCGAGAGAGCCAAATTTACTTCCCTTTTTTGCTTCGTCGTTTTCTGTACAGCTGCTTTATTAACTAAGCTACGAGAATCATTAACATTGAAGAAACCCAAATCCCATCAATTAATTGTTTCTAACCTGGTATCCGGTCTGTCGGCGCTATGTTTGTTTGTTTTACTTATGAGTAGTTTTAATATAATAATTGATCTTTATTTTTTAAGATGAAGCTTTTTTCAATCATTTTTATTTAACACCTTTCTCGCCTGTTTTAACTGGTGATTTTTCTGTATCGTCTTAGTTACAGCTAGTCTTTTAAGCTTCTCTAGGACTTTTCTAAGTATTCAAGCTGACTTTAACTGAGTGAAATCTGTATTCTCGATTATTTTTCTTATCTAAAGTTCACCCAGTTTATTTTCCATGCATTTGCTATCATTCTAAGTGCGCCAATTAGAACTTGCATCACCATCATCATCATGTTCAACAGCCTTTTCTATTTTCAAACAAAAATCCAGGTATTTGCTTGTCTTTTTACTTTCTTTTAGTTTTAATGTATGATCTGTTGCTATAGTTCTTTCCTTATTGTTAAATCTAGACTAGGTCTTCTTTCTGGTAAGGATTTAGTGATTCCTTTGTATCTCAAAGTCTCAGAGAATTTCATTCGTCTCATTTTCAAGGATAGATTTTTGTGCATATGTAATTTATCGGCATGGGAAATTTTTAATCTTTTGCACAGTTCTCTGTGGATCACCTTTTTCAGTCAACTGTGTCTAATCTTGCTTTAGTTTGCTGCATTGGCTTATTAACTGTTTCATCTCGCTATATACACTCGCTATTTTCCTGCCTATTATCGATTTTTGCTTTGACATAAATAGTTCTCATGGCATTATGATGTGCTGCTGTTAAAAGAGATTTTGTTTCTCTCTTCAGATTTCCTCTTCTTAGCTATGATCAAATCAACTCGTATGTAATTTCCTTAGCTTGTTGCTCAAGGTATTCATATAACGTAATTATTTTTCCCTTTCATTTTTCTTTCCTTGATTTTTTTTATTCTTGTTTTCCCTTTTGCCTTTAAGTTATTGTTGTTCATATTGCTGTTACTGAATGCTGTAATCAGTCTTTCTTTGCTTTTTTTTCAACTATTCTAAGCGTCTCTGAATAGTTGTATCTACGCAATTCTCGATGTTGACAAGTAATCCTCCTCCTTCTTTTCTTGACACATAGTCTATGTCATCTCTCGGCTGTAAGGCGATGTATAACATCAATTTCTTTGTTCTTTTTGTCCATTTGTCTGAGTTCATCCTTTATCCATTTTAAGAAAAGTTCAGAGTATCTCACATGGAAATGTACTCCTTTGATAATATTTTTGCTGCAAATTTTCAAGATTTCTTGTTCATCTGAAGCATTTCTTTCTTGCTTTTCTTTCCATCTCTGTTTGCTTGAGGGTGTCCACTCTTAATATTCCCAGGTATTTGCAGTTTTCTTTTTCTTTTTTTAAAAGTCTTCTGATGCTTTCCTTATATGTGCCAGGTTATTTCCTATGCTACGAGATCTATTGATATATTTTAGCAAGAACTTAACTAATCTACACAAATTACCAAAAAGACGGTGGCATTCATTTTGAACAGTCTGTATATCTGACCATCAGTTTATGTAAACTATAAAATACCTATTTTATCTGACATTATGCGATGCATTCTATTCTGTGGTTGGTTTAATCTTTGAGAGTTGAATCATTTCCTCTCAAAACAATTTCGCAGAAGTCAACTTTCTTCCCTCGAAAGCCTGATGCCTTTTGGGTGTATTCTTGCTCAAACTTGATGACAAATGTCTCTACACGATTCTTGACCTTTCCAACATGTTGTGATTGGTACAATTCTTGACATTTTCTTCTTTTTCTTCTTCTTGAAAGAAAGATCCTAGACCCTCTCTCAAATGTCTCTTCATTCGTCACTTCAGTTTGAATATCCCGTTTCATTTAATGTTTAGACACTAAAACATTCGGCTCAATGATTTTGAACTTGTCAGGAAATCTGGACAATAGACCTTTGCTTCTAACTAACTAACTATATATATATATATATATATATGTGTGTGTGTGTGTGTGTGTGTGTGTGTGTGTGTGTGTGTGTAAAAGATGATAGCGTTAAAAAAGTAAATGTTCTCAGTTTAGGGAACCAAACTGAGGAAAACTGAGTAAATTGTAAGATCACATAAGTTAAGAGTTCCTTTGTATGGGTGACCACTTAGAACAGCATATAGCGTTAGCAATTTGAGGCCTGTGTGTCAGACTAAAAGAGTTTGGTTGATTTTATTCTATAAATGTGTTGATAAAACTGCCATTTGTACATATGCCTATTGACATATGAATATTTTATCTTTCTGGATATGTGAGCTTTTTTAAAATTTTCTTAAAATTTTTTTCATTTTATTTTATTCATTTATTTTTTGCACCGTGACTTTTTTTATATTTAGTTTTTATGAAAGACGTTTTTTACATTATCATAAATGCGTCTTGCACTGTATGATACTGTCCAGACACATTTCCTGTCGACGTCACACATACACATAGACACGCATGTACAAATTATAGCTTCCGAACAGCTCTGTGCTGACCCTTGCAGTTGTACTTACAAGACGTTAATGAATCTCTTGAAATGACCCCTACTTGCTATTGTTACTGTCGGGATGACAAAGTTGAAGGCAAGAGTGGGTTAGAAATGGTTTTGAGAGACGTGAATTAGTCAGCGTTCCTACCTTTCAATAAATCATCCATAGAGAACGCCTAAGCTTTTCAATAACAAAAATAAAACCGAATACAGTCGTTTTATGGATGAAAGACTAAGAAATGAACTTTAAGAAAAAATGGGTGAAGAGAGGAAAGTAGAAGTGAGAAAGTATATATTAACAAGATGGAATTTTTGCCGGAAGAACGTGATTTGAACAAGAGGCGAGAAAAATAAAGTATACCTATTAGATGGCAAAGCGGATAGATATGATGGGTTTCAATCATTTTATATATAATTCCTATATATGGTAGGTTGCCTCTAATAACGTAAAAATTTTAATAGACTGATTCATGTGAAATATGTTAACAGAGATTTTTAAAAAAGATAAAGGGGGAATACCAATTAAGATTAGACCTAAATTTGATCACAAAAACGCTGCTCGTTTGAAAAGTAAGCCAGTGAAAGAAGTAGCGAATTTCCGTATCTTTAAGAAAGAAAAATCACTGTGAATGCAATTTAGTGAGTAAGTGGTTTAATATTATACGAGATAAAACAAGTTGAAGCGTTAAAAAGATACAGCATTGATTTAATGTTACTCATGGAGGAGAGTTTTAAAACATGGAAAAGTGATGAGAAAGAAAAGTCTGTTGAGATATTAGGAGTTATGTCAAAATCTAAGTGTGTGTGTGTGTATAAGAGAGAGCGAGAGAGAGAGAGAGAGAGAGAGAGAAGAAGAAGAAGAAGAAGTGGGGGGATATATAGAGCGAAAGATGGGAATGGAAGAAATTGAAACAAGATAATAAAGAAAAAATAATGAAAAAAGTCGATTTTTTTGTGAATTAATTAAAAATCTATTTATTATTTAATTATTTTCATTTTTGTTTAGAGCCTAATATTTTCAATGATGTTTTTTTTTAAATTGTTGTGGAAAAAATTATCAAATTTCAAAACAAATAGATCCATTTCTTAATTGATATATTCATTATGTATTTACAAACTAATTCAATGTTTTTACCTCAATCTTCACTATGCCGTTTAATTATTTTCTTGCTAATAATTCTTATTGTCTTTTTTTACTTGCCAAGTTTATGGAGAACTTTCTGTGAATGATCAAACGTATCAAAAGTTGTTTGCGAAGTTTCGTGCTGGATATTTCTCCCAGAGTGATATTCAACATCTGACGTCGATAATAATCAAATTAAAGAATAATCTATTTCTAACAATATTTTATGATAAAAAAAAATAATCCTAAAATTTTGTTGGGAATTGAATTTTAGATTTGTTAGATATTTAAAATATACTTTATATATATACTTAATATTTGTCGACCTTACCAAGGCCTTTGACTCCATTCTCAGAGGAAAGATAGAGCAAATTCTACTCGCTTACGGCCTTCCAAAAGAAACCGTCGTAGCCATAATGATTCTGTATAGAAACACCAACGTAAAAGTCCGTTCTCCGGATGGAGACACAGACTACTTCGACATTGTAGCAGGTATACTGCAAGGAGACACACTAGCCCCATACCTCTTCCTCATCTGTCTTGACTACGTGCTTAGAACATCTATGGATAAAGTCAAAGAAAACGGTTTCAAGCTAACAAAGGAAAGAAGCAGAAGTTATGTGTGATTTTTTTTACCCGTGCTCATATTCAGATTTTATTTTTTCATCTAGCCTTCTTAATTATCGGTTCCCATATTGTATTCAATTCTATACTTGGTCTACTCAGCAGGTCATTGTAGCCCAACATATGTGCTGATTCCTTAAGGCGTTTTGTCCTCCAATGTTCGGCCCAATCAATTATTTCAACTTTATCCCATAAGGGCAGATGTTTTCCCTTTTCCTTCCATATATGGTCCGCCATACTCGACCTTTCAATCTCACCTCGTACTACTGCCTTCCGATGTTCTTCTAACTTTACTTTTGGTGGGCGACCTGTCTCACATTTGTATATTTTACCACAACTGCAAGGGATGGAGTAAACACAGTTCTTGATAATGTTGAATTCCGTTGGTGACTTGACCCGGAAGAGATACCTCCGGAGAGTTGAATAACTTGTGAATACTGTCCTGATGTCATATGGATTACATATCTTTTGGATCCTTTCGACTAGTCCTTTGATATAGGGCAGACATACCGTGGTGAGTTTTCGTGTATTGTCCTCTATCCTCCTATCTAGGTTTCTTGGGGCCGATGTTATGCGCTCTGGGTAGTTGTTACGATGGAGGTTGTGTCTCAGACTAATCATTTCTTCTTGATGTGCATCAGTATCGCTACTAATGGTTTTTGCTCGATGTTGTAAGCAACAGACTATTCCTTTCTTTACCGTATATGGATGATGGGAGTTGAAATTGAGGTACTGTTCGGTGAAGGTGAGCTTACGGTACACAGAATCCTTGCTCCATGAGTAACTTTACTAATACATCGGGGAAGGGTAATTTGTTGTCTTGCTCTTTCTCAATAGTGAACTGTATAGATGGTCGGATTGAGTTCACACTATCAAATAATATCTGAACATCTTCCTGGTGAGGCCAGAGAATGAATCTACGTATCTAAGCCACACAGATAGCTTTAGTGATGTTGCTCCTAATGCCATTTCTTCGAAGTAATCCATGAATATGTTAGCCAACACAGGTGACAATGGCGAACCAGTAGATAGTCCTTCTTCTTGTCGGTATATATTAGATCCGATCCCGAAGTAGGTTGTCTCCACACAGAAAGTCAACATTTCTATTAGATTATCTATCGGGATACAAGTGCGTTCTTCCAGCAAGGGGTCTGGAGCCAATTTATCCTGTACTACAGCAAGTGTCTCATCAGTAGGTACCTTTGTAAACAGACTCACTACATCCAAACTCACCATCTGGTTAGAGTGAATGGGGGCATCACTGATTCTCTCCACAAAGTGGGCTGAGTTCTTAACATTTGATGAGGACTTACCTGTTAGTGGGTTGATGATCTCTTCACGGAAGCGGATCAATGGGTGACATGCAGAACCTCGGTGGCTGACAATGGGTCTCAATGGAACACTATCCTTATGAATTTATGGAAGGCCATATATGTGTGGTAGCTTACTGTAATGTTGAATTAGCTGTCTGTATTTTGTTTGTGGTATGAGATCTTTATTCTTACCGAGGATCTGTGACAGCTTCTTTTCCGTCTTCAGGGTCGGGTCCTTCTTTACTTTACGGACGTAGTTCGAAGTTCCGTGAAGGTTCCCGAGTTCGACAAACACCTAAAGAAGGCCAGAGGACATATCGGCCGAAACATTGTGGAAATAACAATAAAGAAGAAGAAAATAGTCCGAAAACCCTTAATGATGGAAAGAGAATGTTTTAAAATTTTCTCATCTTTTTCATTTCATTTAAAAACTCAGACACCCTGATGAATGTCTAAAACGTTCTACGTTGACTAATAATTGTGTGAATAAAATCTTCTTCTGCGGGCCTTGTGTTTTTCATCTCTGTACATTTTCGTAAGGAGATGCATTAGCACCATATTTGTTTATAATCTGCATAAACTACGTTCTTCGAACATCGGTAGATCAAATAACAGAAAATGGCTTTACGCTAAAAAAGAGAAGTATCAGACGATAGCTTGCAGAAACTATACCATACCAAAACTATGCAGATGAACTAATCCTTCTTCCAAATACACATGTCTAAGCCGAATCCATACTGCATAGCCTTGAGCAAACAACAGAAAGCATTGGCCTCCATGTAAACCCAAATAAAACAGAGTAGATATGTTTTAAACAAGAAGGAACCTTTTCCACTCTAACTAGCAGGCCTCTCAAATTAGTATACAATCTCTCATACCTCGGCAGCAATATCTCATCTGCTTAAAGTGATGTCTACATCGGTCTTACAAATGCGGCGACTGCTATCGACAGGTTATTGATCATATGGAAGTCTGATCTATTTGATAAAATAAAATGATATTTCTTCCAAGCTGTGTCTGTGTCAATACTACTGCATGAACGCACCACATGGACGCCAAAAAATGATCGAGAGTCAGAGAAATCTATGCCGTCAGCGTAACATGATATATATATATATATATATATATACCAAGTCGGGCTGACATCACGGAGTTCCCTCCCTCTCCCTCCTCTCTCTCTCTCTCTCTCTCTCTCTCTCTCTCTCTCTGTCTCTCCATCCGTTCCTATCATCAGTCTTTCCAAGTAGATCTTCAAGACAGCATCGAGTGTCAGCACAGTGCTCATGTAAGTAAATCCTTCCTATTAAATGAGTTTATCCTTGCATTTCCAGAAGAACTCCACATGTCTTGTCTGTCTTACATGGATGGTTTGTAAGAAGGGAGGTAAGTGGCTGTATAGTTGCTGTTTTGTGGAGTGATTCTTCCTGGATTTGTTCAAAACAACAAATAGCATTTCTGTGTATATTTCTTGTTCGCCGAGGGTTTCGTTAGAATCAGGGTAGTATAATCATATAGTAGGACAGACATGGCCACTACTTGAAAGAAATCCAGTTTATCATATCAGAGAAATCATATTTCCATATGACTGACAGCCTGTTGCAATCCATACTTTTCCTGTGTGTATGTTGATATCGCTAATTGTAAATGAGATATTGATGCCGTGATATGTGAACTGTTTAACTAACTTTGGAAGTTTACCTGCTTGAAATGAATATGTTTTCATTTTGTTAAAATCATATGAATTCTATTTTATTTTCGTTCATGTAGACGCTAATGCCTCCAGCAGCTTGCTCTAAGCTATGCAATAGAGATTTAGCTTAGGCAAGTGTATTTGCGTAAAGGGCTAGATCTTTTACGTAGTCTACGACTACCATTTTCTTTTATTAGTTCCATTGATAATTGAAGTAGGTAATCTAGTCAAATTATGAACATATATGATGCTAGTGCATCTGGTTGCAAGACTCCAACGACTATGACTAAGTCGGTGTCACCATCAAGTGAGCTGACTATTGCTTTCATGTTTTTATGAAGCATCATTATAGCTGTAACATTGTCTCTGAGAAGACCAAATGTTTGTGGTATTTGTTCTATCTTTCCTCCATGTATGGTTTCGAACGCCTTGGAAAAATCTACGAACAGTAGAGTTTCCTCGGGATTTTTGCACGTACTCCTTGGATTCTTCGACGAATAGTCAGAACCGGTGAAATTGGAGTTCGATTTTTCTGAAAAAAACCGTTCTGATTTTTCCTTTGAATTTTCTCGATTTTAGGTTGGATACGATTGAGAAGCAGGGCATTAAAAACCTTAGAAGCTATGCAGCAAGATTTATGCTTCTGTTGTTCTTAGTGATTCCGATGTCACCTATTTGGGAGAAAGGAGGAATGTAGCTTTTCGTCCATTTCTCTATTGTGTTTTATTTATTTACAGTTTATTCATAATCGAAAAAGAATGCCGTCAAATGTTCTTTTCTCCCATTCTTCATCAAGGCCAATAGCTTTTCTTCTTTTAGTTATTTTTCTGTACTGTTTCACGTTCTTCTTCCGTATACTGTTGTTGGTTGATTTCTAGTCGGCTTTAAATAATTTTTGATAGTTAAGTCCGTGGTTCGGGAGTTTTTTCGTGCAGATTCTTGAAGTTTTATTTTCAGTTCTAAAGACTTTATTCTTGGCTGATAGTTTTTAGTTTTGCTGTTGAGGTACTTTTCCTTCCTCTCAATTCATTCACTGTCTACCATGCTAATTATGATTATCTGTCTTCCATCCAATTTCTGATTTCATTGAATGTATTCTTGTTCTTTTTATGTCTTAATTATCTTTTGACTAAAGTTTCCACACATTGTCATTTTTTGGGTTTCTTTTTATTAAATATGATTTTTTCTTGTTATCTCATTTTGGAACACTACATTTGGTTATTGGTTTTGTTGAAATGCGTTCGACTGCTGCTTCTATATGGGCGGTAACATAGTTTTCATATTTATCATTTGGTATTTGACTTCTGAAAAATATCAAACTTTTTCCTTACAGTTACATTGTATTGACCTCTGATATCACGAGTAGAGAGTGAGGACCAGTATATCGTAAGACTTTAACGATTTGTTTCTTATTCCTGCGTAGAATCAGGCGAATCTTTTTAGATGCTATTCTATGATGGGAAGATATTCCTTCAAATGAGGAGTATGCCTAACATTTCTGTGCACTATTTACCCACTTCTTATTTATGAATATATAATCTAGCTATGCTTTAGAGCTATTTGGGTAGGTATAGGTCCATACTTCCCTCTCCATTTTTTTAAAATTTAGGGTTTATACACGATAATCTGTTCCCGAGTGATAAATCTTCTTGATATTCCCCATTTCTGTTTGGCAAGTCGAGTAAGCACAATTTATTATTTCCGTCTTTGCCAATATGAGCTTTCATGCCCCATTAGAACGTTGTGTTTGTTAATGTGTCGGACAAGTGAAGATAGCTCGTTGTAAAAGGTTGCTACCAAATGAAGCGTACATCATTCTCATTGGATACCCTCGATGCTATTTAATGATTTTAAGGCACGAGTCCTGAGAAGCATTGCTACGCCTCTTATAGTAGCATTTTCAGCGTTTTTCCCAACAGATGTTGAGACAAATGTCCATGGTCATGGTATTATATTTCTAGTTTGTTATAGTAGTACCCGTGTTGTTGTCCGTATATGAAGTCTAAATCATGCTCGGCTACCAGTGTAGTCAGCTCAGGTAGCTGGGTTATATATACATACATACACATATATATATATATATATATATATATATATGTGTGTGTGTGTGTGTGTGTGTGTGTGTGTGTGTGTTTAGATAATGTTTTAAACAAGCCAGAGCTTATTTGTTTGCGCATAATTGAATGGTTTCAAGTATTGCAATTTAACACTGCTAATTCAGCATCAGTCATTTTGGGTCACACAGTTAAATGGTTAAACAATTCTATTTTACCCATAGTTAGGACCCTAACTCATACTACCACTCCGGTCAAAGTGGCCGTGGGAGTAATGTCAATGAAGTGGTATTTCATATTACGTAAAGCTCCAGAACTGGAGCCTCGCCATCAGATGCAGTTTAGTGTCACATCCAAAACACTCGTAAGGGGGGTCTTACCCCTCTGCAGGTATCCAGTTTCAGGTTAGAGTGTACTTGGGAATTGTGAGTTCAGTCCTGGGTACAGTAGAAAGAATAGCAACATTACAAGGGTGAAATATCTAAGAGGAGAAATTAACTTTTATGTAGGGTTAGGGTTAGGAGTTCTTATTTATAAGCATTATGATAAATAGATTGTTTGTATGTGAATGGGTGATTCATTAATTTGATCAATATTAGTATAATAAAATTATTCTGATTTGTTACCCTGCAGTTTTATATACTGTTGATATATATTTAAAAAGAGGATGTCTATTACGGAATGTAACATAAATTTTCCATAAATGACAAAATGATTTTTATGCTTGACAGTAATTGTATCGTTCTGGTTGCATTCGTTAAAACAACTATCGAGAATTCCAATTCGTATAAATTCGTATATAACAGGAGCTATACAGAAAATAGAGAAGAACTGAAATGCCTCGATGATGAGGTAGATAAGAAATTATCAAAAAAAGACAGATATTTAAATAGAAATTGTTCTGATTAGAGGAGAAAGAAGCAATAAAATGAGAAAATATAGAAAAAAAGAGAAAGCCTTGGAGAAAAAGACAGCAATCTATATATATATATATATATATATATATATATATATATATATATACTAGCTGTACCCGGCCACGTGTTGCTGTGGCTTAGTTTGTTTAAATGGGGGGAAAAAAAAAGAAAATGAATGTTTCTAATATGCTTAATTTTCCAATACTTGTGGATACACAATATTCTTGGTAGTTCCAGTTTCCGTGTCGATAAAGAGATTGTCTGGATTGCCGACTCTGGAACAGGCAACATATGATTGCGAATGTTAACCAAAAAAGAAATACAAGGGATAAAGGCAGAAAAAAAATTCCCGAGTAAAATTCTTGGAAAATGAAAGTAATGTTTACTTTCATAATTTGCGTTCGGCTTTTCTCGGGGAAAAAAACGACGATTTTTTTTGATTTTTGTAATATTTTTGGATATTAAGTATATAAAGACACGCCCGTATTTGAATAAAATACTCTCACAAAATTTTAAACCAGTTAGTGGTATAAAACTGGAGATTATCGGTTAGTAACAAACATTTACATATTTTTTATATAGATTTTTGGATATTAAGTATATAAAAACACGCCTGTATTCGAATAAAATACTCTCTGAAAATTTTTAACCAATTAATGGCATAAAACTGGAGATTATCGGTATGTAACAAACATTTACATTTTTATTTATAGAGATGTCTTTCGTTAAAGTTTAAGAGAAAAAAATGTCATATTGAAAAAAGAAAGTAACATATTTAGTAAACAATTCCTTACTACTGAACCAACGAAATATGGTTTAAGAAAGAAAACTTTTTAAACACAAAAAGAAATATTGAAAAAATATAAGAAAATATTTTGTAAACAATTCGTTAGAATAAAAAAAAGTTTACTTAATACTGAACCAACGAAATATGGTTAAAAGTTTAGTGTCTATATATAGTATATAAAAATACTCCTGAATTCGAATAAGATACTCTCACAAAACTATTAAACCAATTAGTGGTATAAAACTGGAGATTATCGGCTAGTAACAAACATTTACATTTTTATTTATATAGATTTGGATGTTAAGTATATAAAAACACGCCCGTATTCGAATAAAATACGCTCTGAAAATTTTAAACCAATTAGTGGTATAAAACTGGAGATTATCGGTTAGTAACAAACATTTACATTTTTATTTACATAGATGTCTTTCGTTGAAGTTTAAGAGAAAAAATGTCATATTGAAAAAAGAAAATAAAATATTTAGTAAACAATTCGTTACTACTGAACCAACGAAATATGGTTTAAGAAAGAAAACTTTTTAATGGATGTCTTTCGTTGAAGTTAAACACAAAAAAATGTCTTTCGTTGAAGTTAAACACAAAAAAATATTTTATTTATTCGTTAGAATAAAAAAAAAAAATTACTTACTACTGAACCAACGAAATATGGTTTAAAGTTTAGTATCTCTGTTTAAGTCAACCAAAAAAGAAAGAAAAGGACTAAGCAGAAAAATAAATCACGTGTAAAATTCTTGGAAACGGAAGTTATGTTTTCGTGTTCGGCTTTTCTCGGAGAAAAACGACTTATTAAAAATATTTTTTTTAATTATTGTAATATTTTTGGATAATAAGTATATAAAAAACACTCCTGAATTCGAATAAAATACTCACTGAAAATTATAAGCCAATTAGTGGTATAAAACTGGAGATTATCGGTTAGTAACAAACATTTACATTTTTATTTATATAGATTATGAATAAACAGATAGACAGAAATTAATACTCTAGTAGCTGCGCCGTGCTGCGATATTTTTTCAAGATACGTTTTCAATTTGCTATCACCGCAAAAAAAGAACACTGATTGACACTTTTTTTTATACTTTTATCTATAAACAGAACTTGAGTAATGAAAATATAAATCATTTCTCTATTCGAAAGAAAATTAAAAATCCGAAACATTAACGTACACTTCAAAGTGCTCCTCTTCATTAAAGTAAAATAACTTGTTCACGTTTATATAAAAGATTTGTTCAAAACTATCGTTAATGTAATTGAAAATAAAACAATAAAATGAAAAAGGATAACGAATATCAAAATCAGCTTTTAAAACCATTATGCGAATTAGATACCCAATAATGATGACAAACGCAATTTATTAGTACATATAATACAAATTCCATGATGGGCATGGGTATTTATGATTTGAAATTATATTAGATTAGATCTTCATAATTATTAATACACACACACACACACACGTACGTATATATATATAATCCTATTAATTATGATTAGTTTAATGCAATACTAGATAGAGAGATATGAAAATAAGCAAAGAGATGAAAAGGAATATCATATTTTGAAATTTATAATGAGTAGAACATGGGAAACTTTGAAATCGAAAACATAACTTTTAAATGAAACTCTAGCGAAATTCGACTAAAAAGATGTTATATTCCGTGCTGGTCTTTTCTCTTCAATTTACTTACCAAGCTTTTCTATGTCTATCTTGTTTAGTTCATGTGCACACACACACACACACACACACACACACATATATATATATATATATATATATATTGAGAGAGAGAGATATATACATATATATATATATATATATATATGTGTGTGTGTGTGTATATATATATATATATACAAGGAGCATACGATAAGTTTCCAGGCTTTTTTCGTATGGGCATTTAAAATTGGCGTAGACTCTTGAAAATTCATTATCTTATTGCTAAATATGCTATGAGATGACTCACCAAATTTCATGATTTCAGGTTTAAATGAACAGCTACAGCAAGAATTGGAATATACTCTACTAAAGCCTGGTTGTCACAGTTGGTGAATTTCATAAATGCAATCTGACACTTTAGAAAAACGATATGCTATAAAATTCTGTTTTAAACTTGGAAAAAATATACCAGTCCACAACTCCATCCTTGTCACAGACTATTTCACCAAGATGGGTATCAAGACAGTTCCTCACCCTCCCTATAGTCCAGACCTTGCTCCCTGTGACTTTTGGTTATTCCCTAAGCTCAGAGGCTGTCGTTATGAGACAATTGAGTAGATGAAAGAGGCTGTGACGAAGGTCATTGACACGTTCACACAAGAGGACCTCCATGGGGCCTTCCAGAAGTTGTTGTAACGGTACAACAAGTGCATTGCAGCCGGGGGAGATTACTTCGAAGGGGACTAGAGGTTCATGTGTTTACTATCAATAAAAGTGCCCATACGAAAAAAGTCTGGAAACTTATCAAATGATCCTCGTATATATATATATATATATATATATATATACATTTTTAAAAAATTCCATATTCATCTCTTGGAAAGTAAAGCTGCATTTGAAATACGGCGAATAATAAAAAAGTTGAGAGGTTATTAAAAAAGTTAATACTTTGTTTTCACACACCAGTAGTATTTGATAGCTACTGCTTGGAATCAAATAGCAGCAAGTCTCCTCAGTACCCTAGTTTTCTCCTTCCTGATATATTGGATTATTTTAATAAAACATATACTTGTATGGGTTAAATTTTCACGCTAGTTTCTAATTTTTCTACTTTTCTTATAAAGGTCGTTCACAGTGCAATTTATTGAAGCATCAATTCTTATATATATATATATATATATATTAAAATGGGTAGGTCCACGAAGAGATTTGTATTTTTTATGATTTATTTATTTACTTTGTTCTTACATAAGTGTATGTTTCCAGCTTGATGCTTTCGTCTGAGAACATGTACGGCACAAGGCCTTTTTAATGGGGTATTCAATGAGACTTGAACTCACCCGCATTTGCAGTTTGAAGGGTTTTCAGTTGGTTATCCTTTTCTTTTATAAAGGTCACTCCTCTCTTTTTCTTAGGGTGTCTTTATCTTAGTCTGCTTTACCCCTCATTCGCTTTTGATATTTGGTAACCTCTTGTGTTTTGTTGTCTCCGAAAATAGAAGAGGTGAGTATTCTTTTAAGATTTTTGGTTTGTTTCTGGGCTCGGAGATAACACAACACAAGGGGTTACCAAGTGCAATAATAAACGATGTAAAATATGTGATATAATTACAGAAGGAAAATCTTATACCTTAAAAAATCCAGAAACAAAATTCAAAATAAATAAAAACTTAAGCTGCAACTCAAAAAACTTAGTCTACATAATTGAATGTAGCAAATACAAAGAAATATACAGAGGGTCAACACAGGCCCTTAATACAAGGACATCACTTTTCAGGAGCAATATCAAAATAAGAGAAAACAGAAAATTAAATGTATCGAAACGCTAATACGAATGTTGACGAGGAGAATTTAAAATAATGCCCATATATCAAACTAACGACTACACGCTTCTTCAAATAGAGGAAAAGAAATTTATAGATAAATTCAAACCAAGGTTGAATAAAACATGAATCATACACATACACAAATGGAAACAAACATTGATAGATATGTATATATATACACACACACACAAAAATTTCAAGACACATATTCACACATACATGGAGAAAAATAACTAAGTGAAATCTGAAAGCAATCTAACACACATACACACATACACACACAACGTATCAAAAATCAAAAGCAAATGAGGGGTAAAGCAGACTAAGGTGAACACACTCTAAGAAAAAGAGAGGGGTGACCTTTATAAAAAACCCATAACCAAATTAAAACCATTCAAACTGCAAAAACGAGTGAGTTCAAGTCTCATTGAATACCCCATAAACAAGGCGTTGTGTCATACATGTTTTCTGACGAAAGCATAAGGTGGAAACATACACGTATAAAAGAATAAAATAGATAGATCCTAAAAATACAAATCTCTACGTGGACTTACTCATTTTAAAATATTTTAATCTCTGTTTGGACTTCCAAATATATATATATATATATATATATATATATATATATATACCAAACCTAGACCGTCTTTTCTGATCTGCTTTTTGCGATTCGTTTAAATATCAAAACGAAATTCTTTTTTTTTTTTACGATTTCTGGTTTCTTGGGCATTTTCGGATCTCATTTGCATCTTTATGAATATCATCATCATCATCATGTCGTGCCGACAGTACGGATATCCCTGACCTTCCCTCGCCACTTTTCCCTATCGTTCATCGCCTCTGGCAGGTCTTCAGGGCTACATCCCGTATCCTCACATAGCTGCTGTATGTATGTTCTAGCTGGTCATCCGGCTTTTTCTCGGCTATATGTGGGGGTCCTTAGGAGTACATCACTTATGAGCTCGTCCCTGCTTCTCCAACAGTGTCCTGCGTGTCTGGTTCGTCTAACTTGGATAGTTTTCGTGATAGAAGGTAGGTGGCCGTATAGTTGGTGCCTTATGGGGTGTTGCCGCCAGAACTTGTTCAATATTGCTCGCAGCATTCTTGTGTAATTGCCGTCTAGCTTCTTCTCCAGCCATTTAGTTAGCGTCCAAGTAGTGCATCCATAAATGTACTTGCAGAATTTATATAATAAATATCATTGTTATTTACGTATGATCATCTATTGATTGAAATATTTTTAAAGAGAAGCATATTTTTCAGCAGATGTCATATATATATATGTATACGAGGTGCGTACGATAAGTTTCCAGACTTTTTTCGTTCTTTTAACGTGTCATCACGTCCAGATTGCATTTTTGAAATTCACCAACTGTGACAATCAGGCTTTAGTAGGGTGTATTCCAATTCCTACTGTAGCTGTTCATTTGAACCTGAAATCATAAAAATTAGTCAGTCATCTCATAAGATGTATAGCAATAAGATACTGAATTTTCAAGAGTCTACGACAATTTTAAATGCCTGTACAAAAAAGTCTGGAAACGTATTGAATGCACCGCGTATATATATGCATTATACAAGCATGCAAGATAACGAAATCAAAAATGCAAAATATTTATATATATTAAAAAAACAGTTTTATTTTATTTCATAATGTCTTCGGTTCTTTGTATTTCCTTTGAGTCAAAAATGTTGAATGTTTATTACAAAATATCAACGCAATTTTTGAAGGTAGTCATTTCCGATTAACAATAAGGACCGAAAAAATAGAAAGTACGTTGCCTAAAATAAGCATTCAAGCTCGCAATATCGGTTCGTTCAGCCAGCACTTTTATATATCTTGTTAGTAATTGCCCTTCGACATGTAAACCCGGTCCATTTATGACTACATTTTGCTGTTCATTAACTTTTCTTACTGAGCATTCTTTCGATCTTCAGAAGCAAGAAAGAAAGAAAGAAAGAATCTGCCTCGTAGTTGAAGTATTTAATTATTTTCCACAAATGCCAAAGATCGGTGTTCGAAAGGTAAAAAACGGCAGGCTTTCGAGTATTGGTTTTTTAAGCAAGACGATAAGTACTCAAAATATTCCTAAATCAATTGTTCCGTATCTGATTTTGTGATATACGAAGATTAAGATAGATTTTACGCATTGAGTCCTATAATACGTAGTTCCTCTTCTAGAGATAATAAAAGAACATTCTGAAAAGGATACGTAATTGTTAAACGAGCCTGTAAAATGTCAATATCAAACTTGTAAAATATTTAACTTTAAGTTTGTATTTGCCTTTAAACTTGCAAAGTAAGTCTTCCCATATATACATTTTAAGTTTCATTAATTTGAATTACTCTGCCAACTAAGTATTCCTTATGTTACAATATTTACAAGATGAAACCGGAAACCGTATATTGGTGTCTTTCACTTGCTCACTCAGTGCATTTTAATAACAGATAATAATTACAATTGACAATAAATGACAATGAATGTCTGGTAAAATGAGGAAAAGCCGAGGGAAAAGAGAAAAAAAATTCTTAAGTGAAAAGAGAGACATTGTAGCAAATAAAAACAATGACAGGTTTATCCTTTTCCAAAAAAGCAAATGTTTTTATAAAATATTTATAAGAAAAAGCAACAACGTAATGCAAGAAAACGAATCAACTAAAATGGAAGCACACATGACGAGTAAAAATTATATCCCAAAACAAGAAAAAATCGCTTATTTGAAAGTCAAAAACAGCATAAAATTGGCATTTCTAAAACAAACCAGTGAATATCAATGTTCTATTTCATGTTGAAGTTTTTAAGATAGACGAGCACGCACTCACATACACACATTATATATATATATATATATATATATATATATATATATATATATATATATATATATATTTATATATATATATATATATATGCAGGCTATTTAAATATATATATGTATATATATATATATATATATATTTCATTAAACATAATAGACATTTTATGTCTACATATTTTCTTTTGGATCCGTTCGAATTCCCGTATTGCTTTTATTGTATTCTGGGGGAATTGATTTATGTATTGTCCATAGTTGCATGTATCCCTAGTACTTTCTGCCCGACTTTGGGCCATCATCAGGGGAGGATCTACTACAAAAGTGATGTAACTTTTGTTTTAGCATATTACTACTGTGTAAGGGCGTCTTTGCCGTTAAAGGTTTTGGCGTTTGTTTTTGAATGTGATTCTATATTTAGTGCCAGTAGCTAAAGACATTTAAGTACATTAGCACTGGTTTGAAAATTAATTCTATTAAGCGTCGGCTGCAGGTTTCTGATATGTAATGCTTCGAGAATCTGAAGTTTTTGCTTATTATTTTGATGTTCTAATATTGTTGTGTTGTCGGTGAGAATTTTCCGTTGTTGTGTTGTTGGGCATGAATGTTTTTTTAAATGCTGAGCTATTGAACTTGTGTCTGAAAGGTGCATTGTAAGTCTCCTCGACAGGGTAGTTGAGGTTAAACCAACATATATATTATTATTATCATCAGAGATACAATCTCCTAAAGGACATTTAAATTTATATATAACGTTGGTTTTTTGCAAAACTCCAATCGAGGGAGAGGAATTATTTCTAATGACTAGATTCGAGGTTTTAAACTTATTATAATATATAACGAGTTTTATTTTTTTATTAGGATCAGTGGGTAGTATGTTTTTGTGAATCAATGTTTTCAAGATTTTTTCATCGGATTTGTAATTGTAATGCATTTGGTTACGATAAAAAAGTTTGATATATGTTTGTTGGCTGGATGGAGTAGTACACTGTTTATTTTGTTGGTTAACATTTTTGATCATACGTTTAATTTGTTCATCAACAATATAGTTAGGAAATCCATTGTTGATGAGAGCCTGTTTTATGTTTTCTACCTCTTTATAAAATATTGTTTTGGAGGAGGAGATTAGTTTGGCACGGGATATTAGATTATGAATAATTGCTTTTTTATATCTGAAGGGGCATTCACTTTTAAAGTTGAGGGTACAGGAGTTATTACTAGAGGGTTTTTTGTAAGTGGAGGTAGTGAAGTTATTATTGTTGTTAGCATCAATGAGATAAATAATAAATTCTCATTGATGCTAACAACAATAATAACTTCACTACCTCCACTTACAAAAAACCCTCTAGTAATAACTCCTGTACCCTCAACTTTAAAAGTGAATGCCCCTTCAGATATAAAAAAGCAATTATTCATAATCTAATATCCCGTGCCAAACTAATCTCCTTCTCCAAAACAATATTTTATAAAGAGGTAGAAAACATAAAACAGGCTCTCATCAACAATGGATTTCCTAACTATATTGTTGATGAACAAATTAAACGTATGATCAAAAATGTTAACCAACAAAATAAACAGTGTACTACTCCATCCAGCCAACAAACATATATCTAACTTTTTTATCGTAACCAAATGCATTACAATTACAAATCCGATGAAAAAATCTTGAAAACATTGATTCACAAAAACATACTCCCCACTGATCCTAATAAAAAAATAAAACTCGTTATATTTTATAATAAGTTTAAAACCTCGAATCTAGTCATTAGAAATAATTCCTCTCCCTCGATTGGAGTTTTGCAAAAAACCAACGTTATATATAAATTTAAATGTCCTTTAGGAGATTGTATCTCTGATGATAATAATAATATATATGTTGGTTTAACCTCAACTACCCTGTCGAGGAGACTTACAATGCACCTTTCAGACACAAGTTCAATAGCTCAGCATTTAAAAAAACATTCATGCCCAACAACACAACAACGGAAAATTCTCACCGACAACACAACAATATTAGAACATCAAAATAATAAGCAAAAACTTCAGATTCTCGAAGCATTACATATCAGAAACCTGCAGCCGACGCTTAATAGAATCAATTTTCAAACCAGTGCTAATGTACTTAAATGTCTTTAGCTACTGGCACTAAATATAGAATCACATTCAAAAACAAACGCCTAAACCTTTAACGGCAAAGACGCCCTTACACAGTAGTAATATGCTAAAACAAAAGTTACATCACTTTTGTAGTAGATCCTCCCCTGACGATGGCCCAAAGTCGGGCAGAAAGTACTAGGGATACATGCAACGATGGACAATACATAAATCAATTCCCCCAGAATACAATAAAAGCAATACGGGAATTCGAACGGATCCAAAAGAAAATATGTAGACATAAAATGTCTATTATGTTTAATGAAATTTGCATTAACGAAGAAATGCTGCCTAAATATACATATATATATATATATATATATATATATATATATATATATATATATATATATATATATATATATATATACACGAGGTTCATACATAAATAAAGAGAATTTTGCCTTAGAAACTGGCAATGGGAAGCACTTTTACAGATGCACCTTTTTCAAGGAAATAAGACTACCAGCATGATATTTTTCTAGAATGAGAAAAAACATTTTTATGGTTACAAAAGCATTTTTAAAATTCAAACAAATCCATGATTTCTTACACGTAATTGCTAAATAGACAATATTTCCTCCCTCTCTCTTTCTCTTACACATTCTCTCTCTCTCTCTCTATATATATATATATATATGTGTGTGTGTGTGTGTGTGTGTGTGTGTGTATACATAGATATACACACTTTCAATTTCTAATTTAGATTCTCACGGATATTTTCCGGTAGGTATGTAAGATTTTTTAACGTAATGTTCCTTTCTGAAGTACATATTACGGCGTCACAAGAAACCGACATGTATTACTTTAATAACAATAATTAGATTGGCGCAGGGTGTCTTAGTGGGTCGTCTAAGCTATGGAAAAATATTTCTAATATCACGAGTAATGCGAAATCATTGGAGTACAACTTAATTGGGTACTTAGACTCTCTTTACAACTTACAGATTTGCTCACTCATTGCTTTCGTCTTCTCTCCAAGTCTATCCTAATTGCCCTCTGCTCTTCCCACAGGGAAGAAAGGTATGATTATTGCATTATATAAACAAAGTCGTCCGTATCCATGCGAGTCATCATTTTTTAGTGATCTATTTCTGTTTAGGGTCTGGAATGAGTGTGATTCAATGCATTCTACTGGGTTTAGTTGGCTAAAATGATTTTTTCCGTGTCATTTTCTTTATCTTATTTGATTTTTTTGTTAGATTGCATTAGGAGCGTTTACGTGTATCCAGCTTCATTCAAGAAAATTCCTTTTTATTGTATTATGCCTACAATCAAACATTTCACAACAAAAAGACGAAACAAGAATACATGCAAATACATATCAATGTATACGCTAATGTATACGTAGACTTTCACGTTGCTATCAATCCAGATAATTTCCATACAATGTTTCATCTCTGTGATTTCTGCATATATATATATATATATATATATATATATATATATATATATATATATATATATATATATATATATATATATATACGAAAGGTAGTAAAAATGTTATTCAAAAGAAGGATTAAAGAAAGTTAAGAAAGTTTCAAATGAGTTGAACCATTTTGCGTTGTTTCGTAGCTTGAGGTCCTTTCATTCTTTAAAGTCTCGAGAAATTTTTCTGCTTTTCCTTATCTATCAATCTATCTATCTATCCATCTGCATTTCCTTATCTATCAATCTATCTATCTGCATTCATGTGTGTATTGCATGCGTGAATATTTTAATATATAAACGTATATAAGCATATGTACATATGTATATATATACGTCGCGCCTTCAATAAGTTTCCAGACTTTTTTTGTACTGGAATTTAAAATTGTCGCAGAGTCTTGAAAATTCAGTATCTTATTGCTATACATCTTATGAGATGACTGACAAATTTTTATAATTTCAGGTTTAAATGAACATCTACAGCAGAAATTGGAATACACCTGAGTGTCACAGTTGGTCAATTTCAAAAATGCAATCTGGACGTGAGGACACTTTAGAAGAACGATATGCAATAAAATTCGGTTTTAAACTTGGAAAAATGCCACAGAATTCTTCAGACTGCTTTTGGAGCATCTTGCATGAATCGAGCATTAGTTTTTGAGTGGCATAAGAGATTCAAGGAAGGCAGGGAGTCAGTGAGGGATGATGAGAGGTGTTTTTAATTTACGAATTCGGTTCTTTTGTCGATATTGCCTGATCAGTTTCCATTTAAGTCAGTGTTTATTTGTGCTGAATTGATTTCTTTTCTACTCCATCATAAGATAAGACCATAATGCTTGGTAAGGAAGTCAATACACCAGAGTTGATTGGCGAAAGGGTTAGGGTTACTATGTTGAGGTTTTAAGGAAGTTCAGGAAGAGATTCCGTCGGAAGAGGCCAGCACTCTTCAAATCGAGTCAGTGGCTTTTCCACCAGGACAATGCACCAGTCCACAACTCCATCCTTGTCGCAGGCTATTTGACCAAGATGGGTATCAAGACAGTTTGTCACCCTCCCTATAGTCGAGACCTTGTTCCTTGTGACTTTTGGTTATTCCCTAAGCTCAGAGGCTGTCGTTATGAGACAATTGAGTAGATGAAAGAGGCTGTGACGAAGGTCATTGACATGCTCACACAAGAGGACTTACATGGGGCCTTCCAGAAGTTGTTGTAACGGTACAACAAGTGCATTGTAACCGGAGGAGATTACTTCGAAGGGGACTACAGTTTCCTGTGTTTACTATCAATAAATGTGCCCATACGAAAAAAGTCTGGAAGCTTATTTAATGATTCTCATATATATACGTGCATGTGTGCTTGGGTGTGTCTGTGTGGGTGCGTATTATTTGTGTATGAACGTTAATTTTTATGTTTACTAATTTACAAGTGTACTTCAGAAAAACTAACAAATACAAATATTCAAATCTTGTTACTGGCTTTATCATTATGTCTTTCACTTTCAGACTAATACTCTTGGGAAATGTATGAATCCTTTTATCCCCCTCCAGCTATTAGTTAAATAGTATCACTGTAAATCTTCTATCGGAATATCTTTTGCTATTAAACAAAAAAGTAAGGAATATTGGGTTATTCCTTAGTATTCATTAGGGGAAAATATTATACCATTAATTTAAATAATGTATTCTAGTTTATTTATTGCTAAATAAAAAACCAAGATGAACATTGTCTCAGTGTTCTAATTCTATGATTTTTACCAGAAGTATTAATTGTTGTAAGGACTCCTCTGATTGGGTGCCAAGTTGCATCCAGTGCGTAATCGGTTTTTCATATATTCATAAAGGTTTGCTGCTTTTTAGAGAAACTCCGTAAATCACCTTCGAAGACAAAGTTATATGGTTAAAAATTATCAATATCGCCTTAATCACAAATCAACTTCATCTTCAAAATAGTTTTCGTTGGAAGGTACACACCAACAAAGAACCTGTTTCCACAGCTGGTAAAAACACCGAAAGTCTACAATTGGCACTGTTTTTTGCTGGTTTGTCACGACCTGTTGCACTTTCTCAACTGTTTCTAAATGGTTTCCAAGGAGCTGGGTTTAGATTTGAAAGACTTGAGATATTCATAAGAACTTTGATAAGGATAATAACTGGGATGTGGATTTTTTTTTTTTTTTTTTTGATAAATCTCGTTCACTAGCCGAAAATAAGCCAATCAATGTTACTTTATCACCAGTTATTCTCACCGTCAAGGGTCGATTAGATGAAATGAATCTTTACTTTTGTCAATTTTGTTGTCTGTCGGTGAAATGGCCGGATGACGAAACGAGGTTTCACCTTCCGTAGTCTCTTAGGCAGCCAAAAAGGTTTCGTGTCCAATAAAAACCCGTGTTCGAGATAGAACTTGATCTTCATAAACTTGTGTTAAATGTTTCTGTTGAATTACCCCAAAATTTGAGACACAAAATTGATCCAGCGTTCCATTTTCGTAGCATTTAAACAAACATATTTATCCAAGATTACTCAGATACATTTAACCATAACTTGTTTTTAATTTACGAATTCGGTTCTTTGTCGATATTGCCTGATCAGTTTCCATTTAAGTCAATGTTTATTTGTGCTGAATTGATTTCTTTTCTACTCCATCATAAGATAAGACCACAATGCTTGGTAATGGAACCGGCAGTGAGAGAAATATTTGTGCTTTATTTGGAAATGATGACGTCCCCAGGGAATTGCGTTGAACTATTTCGGGTCATTTCGTTACACCATGGAAACAACTTTCCTTCTCTTCACAAAAGTCAAACTATCATTTATTGCTTTTTGAATTGAAGATAAACATGTACATTTTTAGAATAAATATAAAATACTAACTGAAGAACCCACCTTTATTTGATGAGAAATCACGACTTAGATTGCAGACACAACTTGGTAAACAAACAAATATTAAAAATCCCTTCTAATTACTTATTTCATATCCATTTTGCAGGCTTTGTCACTAAAAAAAAATTGTTGTTTCGTGGTAAGGAAAAGATACGCAGTAAAATAAAGTTAATTGTTTATTAACTCAAGTGTTACAATCCGACTAGTGTTGTAAGTGTCGTGCTATTAGTGTTACGTCCGAAGTTGGTCTTACCAACCGATGTCCTTCATAGCTATCTCTGCTTCTGTTTGCTTCCATTTGCTGTTCTTGAGAAACGCGGCATCTTTTATACTTCTGCGATACCAGAAGTCACGTGGCACGAACCACTATACAAAATCCCCCCCCCCCAAAATCGGGTACGTTTTCGTTTGCTCGTACGATATTGTTGTATTGCTGAGGGCCTAGGTACCTCAAACATGTCTGAAATGACGGACATGGGTTCATCCACTCGTTCCTTTATGTTTGAGGTATATCTTTTGTTTTTTATTTGGTTAATATGTCTGCGAACCTTCCATATTAGATGTTTTATTATGTACATCATATTACCAATTCTTTTTTCAACAACGCCCTCTAACCAGGTTGCATTACCAATATGATAATTTAGGAAATAAATTTTTCCCCTGTACTATAAGTTTTATTTGTGGAATTGATTTTTTCCTGTTTTTGACGGAATCAATTTATCGAATATTGATCGAATTTTCCTAGCAAACATCTGTTCTGCTGGGAACATGTTTGCGTTAGTATTTGGATTAGGTGTTATTTGATAGATGGATGGAAATTCTTGTAATTCCACATTTTCTGTTTTGATTCCATTTGCCTTTTTAATTGCTCTTTTAAATACATCAATAAATCTTTCCACCAGTCCATTTGATCTTGGGTGGTAAGGTGCCGATTTTAGGTGATTTATCGAGAGCAATTTACAAAAATTTTCAAATTCTTTTGAACTAAATTGTGTATCATTGTCAAATACAATGGTTTCTAGCAATCCGAATCTTGTGAAGAGTTCCTGTAACACCTTTATTGTTATCTTTGTTGTTGGCGTTTTGTATTTGAAAACTTCTGGCCATTTCGTAAAGCCTTCCACTATGACAAAAAAGTATGTTCCTTTTATCTGACCGGCATTGTCAATACGTAGACGAGACCACGGTTTGTCTGTCTTAGGCCATCGATTGAATTTTATGGGAGGTGCTTTTGCTACCGATGCGCATCTTTTGCCTGATTTCACCATGTTTTCAATGTTTTTATCCATACCTGGCCAGTATACATAACTTCGCATAAGAGCCTTCATTCTATTCTTCCCGGTTGCCCGGTATGGAAATCTTTCAAAATTTTCTTAGTTAAAACTTCGGACATGACCATCCATTCTCCATACATCAATATGCCATTGCATGATCAAAATATATCATTGGTTTTTACTTTCTGGTCCGTTAGTTCTTTTTTGGTTTAACTAATGAACTTATGAAATTTTAACTTAAATTTTATCTCATCCAGCATAACTGGTAGTTCTTTAACTGTATTGAATAAAATGTATTTTACGTCCATTTCTGACTTTAATGAAGCAATGACGGTCTCTTCAAGCGATTCTGTATTTTTTGATAATCCATCCGTATTTGCGATCTCTTTTGACGGTAAGAATTCCATTTTAAATGAATAATTTAACAGCATCGTAGCCCATCTTTGTAAACGGTTCGCAGTGTGTGTTTGTATTACTATTTTAGAACCAAATATTGCTAACAATGAACGGTGATCCGTTTGCAAATTAAATTCTCTGCCGTGAACGTATTTATGAAATTTCTTCATCGCAAATATGATAGCTAAACCTTCCTTTTCCATCTGCGAATAGTTCCTTTCTGTATACACGAATCTGCAATAGCGTTGTAAACAGTCTTGTAGTAAGTCAAGTCTTTAGTAATCGGGGGCTCGGACTCAGCAGGTCTCATAAAGTGACGTGAATTCTACCAGTGGTGGGACATTCTTAATGTCAATTTCTCATTGATCCAGTTTTCTTTAAAACAGCTTTTTTCAAATTTTGGAATTGTCGAACCTCTTTTGGGGGTTTGAGGTATGGATACACCCACTCATCTCCAACTTACTTTAATACTTAGTACCATCAGGGTCTTAGATCCTCCTTATTCCTCCCTCTCATTTTTCTAATGCAAACAATTTTTTTCTTTTCTGATAATTTCATAAACAACTCAAATTGTCTCTCCTGTCTGCCATGTCATTTTTTGCAAATATTTTCTTTGTTAAGAAAATATTAAGCTATTAAGATTTTCTTATCAGTTTGATGATCGTGGGCATTTTAATGCAAACAATCCAGTTCCTTTCTGACTATTTCAGAAACAATCAAGTACTCTTTTTGCCTGAGCCCAACTATTTGTCTGAGTCATTTCATCTTTTAAATTTCTTAATATTTCCTTTGTTAAGTTCATTTGGTTTTTGAAAGAGTACAACCCAGCCCTACTCTGATTACTTTCAATTGATTAACCACCTCCAGGCTCTAGAGTTACATTTATAAAGCACATTTTTTAAGTAAGATTTTTTATATAATGACATCCTCCCACCACCAGTACTCCGTCAGAAGGCATTTCTTAGCTAGTTGAGAGGTTAGAGATGACTTCGATTGAAACAAGCGATAAGAAAGTGTGCGTTTTGATTTTTAACCGTCGGGTTTATAGAATACTTCATAGCAGACCTGTTTTCACTTTTTTGTGAGAGAGGTAACGTTTAAGAAGCACCTCTTAGGCGTTTCGATATAAACTTTGAGGGACTGGAAATTCGCTGAGATGCCTAGCTTAGATAATAAACGCATTAATAAATGTGGGCAAAAAACTGTGAATTCGTGTTTGCCCATTTTTTTTTATAGCCAGTGATCTAATTAAAACAATTTTGAGTCAACATTCAGCGTTACAGATTGAACGATACAGAATAATGGATATTTAACCAGTATAACTAAAGTGAAGACACAGTATATCCCAATAGGCTTGTTCATTTGTGTATGATATTTACTTAAAGTCAAAGATGTTTTATGCCTTATGGGTTGGAATATGTCTCTTGACGTTAAGAACTAATACCAACGAAGGTTGATCCAAATGTATTGCCTCTAAAGTTTTAAACGTTTTGGCAAAATTATGAATGTAAATAAAAAACATGTGCACAACTGAGCAATCTATATAATAAAGTGACCATGTCAAGACAGCAGTCTAGATCTCTTGACAAATCAATGCCAATTCTCGATACTTTTTGTTAGTAGTTTTGATACATTTTGGACGAAACATTTTGGTGAAACACAGGATTGTGCAAGTGCAGCACCCTCCAGACTCACCACACGTAGATCCGTGTGATCTTTTTTGCTTCCTAAGCTGAAAAACATCTCAAGGATAATATTTGAGGATGTCGATGTCATAAAAAGTATGATTGCTCAGCTACATACCTTATAAAAAAGAGTTTGAGAGGTGCTTTGGTTACAAGGGATACTCAGTGGAATAAGTGTGTTCAATGCCATGAGAATTATGTACAAAAAAATTAATGCGCCATTTACAGATAATTTTCTCCATAATTTTCTTCACTTTTGTGAAATCATTTAGCTTTGCTCGGATATTTTTGTTAAAATAAAAACGAAACTTCATTTCTTCAGAAAAATCAAGTGGAAAATCTCGGTTTTTTAAATCATGAAACAGATCAGAACGTAATTATTCGAAAACTGATGACAACAAGTCGTAACGAATGCTCAACAAACTTCAGTGAAGTAAATTAGATGCCAGTGCGAATGGGTTAATGAAAAGAAAAAACATCAATTGGTTCTGGGATGTTTTTTGATTCTCAAGTCACTTCTGAAATATTTCTCATTGCTTCGTTCTCTTCACGATCATCTCCAACGGCCACTGTACTCTTAACTGAAATAATTACCATCTTCGCATTCCTCTTTTAATAGAGTACACACAGATTCAACGGCCTTTAGAAGTACGTACATTTTGGCACGGCAAAAGCATGACGAGCAGCATGTGACAGGCAATGTCAAACATGTACGGAGCTCTTCCTTTTACTCCAAATTTGAATACCATATTTAACAATCAATATAGCCGTCTATTAAATCTAAATGCACGTCGAAAGTATTGACTTATTTACTATTGTCTCAAGTTCAGTCCACTATGACTACTTATGCAAAAGTAAATCTAGTCTTTTGAATATAAAACCTTTATATCAAACAATTTGTCCATCTACAGAAGACAAACTAACCCTTCTCAAATATCAATATTGATATACTTATACATACGCATATACACACGCACATATATAGATATATAAAGATCGTTCAAAAGGTTCTAAGCCTAGATTTTTGTTTTGTCGAATACCAATCCCCTTTGTATTTATGCCTAGAAATTAAGACTTAAATCCAAATTAGTTTTCCCAGTTTTATAAGAAGTGGTAGTGTGTGGCCAAAGCAAAAATGTTCAGCTACAACTCTTCTTTCTGGTTTAGGCTTAGAACTTTTTGAACGACCCTCATACATACATACATACACACACACACACACACACACATATATATATTATTAGATTTATTGATAAGTAAACGCGCATGTGCATATGTGTTCTGATATATGATTATCAATATATTTGCACATCAAAAAGATACGGATATAGAAACAGCAGTCGTCCTTTTTGGATAGAGACTCAGTAATGAACAAGCACAATGGTACACCACCACACGTTGCTAATTTTCTTTCCCCTTGAACAAATTTGGCAGCCACTTTGGCCCGATTCGCTTAACAGCGTGAAGTGCGTCGAATTGGTTAAATGCTGCCGGCTTCCTTATCGCAACGGGCCACCCACCCTCTTACGCCCGCTGATCTGTTTAAAGTGCTTCTTGGCCTTTTTATTTTATTTTAGTCTGTTTTATTTTATCTTTTTTTTTATTCTTGTTTCACTTTTCATTTATTTATTCATTCATTTTAATGGTCACTTGGTTGAGATATTCATTTACCAGTCTCTTTATGAAATTACTGTTACTGCGAATAAAAATGAACAAAATCTGATGGCAGGAAAGAAATATTCTAGTTGTTGATCAAGTGAGATCGAAGAAACCGAAAATTAGCTTCAAATCTTTACCTTTTAAGAAGTTAAGATTGAACAGGAATATAGATTGTAAAAAAAGTCAATCATTACTTTTTATTGTAACGATTGGCTTTCTAAAACTGAGGGAGAGTCGAATTCCACACATCATATTTCTCGATGGAATATATATTGATATAAAGGTTGGTTACGCCTGCACAGTTTGATTAATATGTATATAATCTGCTACATTATTTGGTATATATATATATATATATATATATATATATATATATATATGACAAACAGACACACAAACACACATATGTGCGCGTGCACACACACACACACACACACACACACAAACACACACACACATATATATATATATATATATATATATATACTTAAGGTTTCATGGGGGTCTCACAATCGGTTGTGATCGAGAGACCTGCTGTAACATAGTAGCACCCAAACATTTTATGCACTTTTATTTTATCATATATATATATATATATATATATATATATATATATATATATATATATATATATATATATATATATAAAGAGAGACAGAGAGAAGGAAGAGGGAAAGAGAGGAAGAGGATTGAAGTTATACTCAGCGAAATTTCACTGAATATATGCATGGTAGTTGATACAAATTTGAATGACTTTGTTCGATAATGAACCTGAAAATTTAATCGGAAAATGGAAACCAAGTTGTTGAAATAAGCAATTAAATTGTATATCATTTAAAATTTTGGTAAACCACTCATATAGTAACAAAAAATTAACAAAATTAGATATAATGTTACCATTAGAAAAGTTGTTAGAACACACACACACATATATATATATATATATATATAAGTGAGAGAGAAAGAAAGAGAGAGAGAGAGTTTATGTGCTTGTGTGTGTGTGTGTGTGTGTGTGTGTGTACTTAGGCCGAATCTTTTCATTTAGCTTGCTTTATGACAACAAGTCTATTCTAACTTTCTAATAATATTTCCTATTTTTGTATGTAGTGAGTCATTATCGGTAAGATGACTTATAAATTGGTTGGGTTCCAGTTCTTACAGTGAATTATGATAGTATTGATGCTTCTAGTTAGTTTTTCTTTGTGATGAAGCTAAACACAAATGCAGATCATTCAAAATTGTTATTTAGCTGCAAATTGAATTGCTTCATTCTCAAACACGCAAAAATATATACGTTGTTCTAATAAAAAATCTCACTATGCTGATGGTTTGGTTTGGTTTGGTTTGGTTTGGAGTTTGTTTTTTATTTGTTTTTTGTTTTTTGTTTTGTTTTATTTTGTGTGTAAGAACATATCAACCTTCATGGGTTATTTAATGCAAAAGCCATCTTTGTAGAGGAACAGATGTGGTACTGTTTAACCCATAGCTGAGAGTATAAAGTGGTTCATAGCTTTTTCAAGGATATTTGTCCGAAAGGGAATTTAATCGCGTGACTTAAGTTTGAAGATACATACTACGATGTAGCACGTTCGCCACTACACCATAAGGGCTCCTCTTGTGAAATCAATGATTGTGGGGTAAAATAATATAGCAATGAAATTAATTATTACTGGTTAAACCGAATTTTGTGCATAATGTGCAAATTTTGATTGTTTTGTTAAATAGTAATGATAATGTAATGTTAGTTTTTTTAGATGATTTTCTATACATCTATTTACAGGAATATTAGTTTATAATAATTTCATGTCAAGATTAGCTAATTTGATTTTTCATATTTGTATAGTTCATTTTGTTAAGTAAATCACCAGAATTCTTAACATAGGAACTACTAATAGTACCTAAAAGAGGGATTGATATTTTCGCTAAAGACTAGGAGACTTTATGAGGGGCGGTGTCAATACCAGAAATAATTGGTCTTCAGATTTATGATTTTTGGAAATTCATACATTTTAGGAATTTTCGGTGGAAAATCAATTAATGAAGACCAGAATATGATTTCATTATATTTTTTTATGACTTATTGAAAATATCTATATGTTTTGTTATTAGTTGACATTAGTAGTCACTGTGATTAGTACTAACACGAATCCTTTCACGAAATCCGAATCATTATGTCTATAGTTTTTCTTTGTAAGGTTCATTATGTTTTAGTTTTTTAATCCGATGACAAATTTTAAACCAAACTGAAGGGCCTCCATATCAACTGTACTGAATTTGATACTCGATATGTTATGAATGTTATTGTTGTTTCATTGAAATTTCAATCTTTGTAGTAGTTTGAAAATATAAGCGTCTTTTAACTCAGATATTTCCATTGTGAGTTTCCTAGTCGTTTGATGGAACATATGATCTTTATTGCGCTGTTCCGATCCCAACTGTCTGGTTTTTCCGAAAGTATAACTAACCGAATATTTTTTCAACAGAAGATTCCAGTTAAGTTTTTACATGCTCTAGAAAAATGTAGCAAGAAGACTTCAGAATATTAGATGCGCAATTTAGTATATGTTATTGTTATATAGGTTTATCTATTTTTAAAAGAGTGTGCTGAGAGCCAGAGTTTTGTTGTTTTTTATGAATAATTTTAATGCTAGCCATATAATTGGGAAAAATGTCAATACAAATTGTTACTACATTTTGAAAAAAATTACGCTATTAATGATAATATAAAACTAATCCTTTTTCGTTTAATTTTTTTGTTTGAAAATAATTTTTGATTTATACACCACATTCTAATATTGTTCTGAAGATGGTTTAACAAAAAAAAGTTAAATGTTGGCATGTTATCATGTTTAATAAATATATCCTCTGAATAACATGTTTTTTTGCATGTTTCTATATTTACGTACCATTTATTTCCATTTCTCTCTCTCTCTCTCTCTCTCTATATATATATATATATATATATATATGGGGGTTGAGGTTTTGTAGAACTGACAAGGTTTTCTTGATCTCCAGAAGGGCTACAATAAACCTGTCGAAATACTCAATGTCGTTATTGTGTTCCATCAAACGACAACGCAGCTACACACCATATTAAAAGAAGAGTTTCAAGGACAAATTTAATCAATGGAATATTCGATGGAATAAGTGTGTTGAATGCTTCAGTCTTGATTATATTTTTAGCATACGTCGTATTGGTCTGTCTGTCTATCTGTCTTTGCTCAATCTGTCCGGCACGGATGGGATGCGACACAAGGCCAATCTTTAAGGGTGCTACAGCTGGTTTGAATTCACAGCCATTTATACACGTTTACATATACATTTACATATATATATATTAATATTTATGTAACCGTGAATGTATATCTGTAAATAAGTTCGTATGTTTGTGCATATGAATGTATGTAGACAAGTTGGTTATGTATGTATGTATGTATGTATGTATTATTTTGGACTTTTCTGAAGTTCTTTATGTCCTTCAATATTATCTTTATGTCCTGCGTCAAATATTTTTAAAGAAAATTTGTATAACAGGTGATCTATTATTCCATTAAATGTACACACACTTAATGTGTGTACATTCACACACACCTTCACACCCACGCACACACTAACCTAAGAGGGCAGTACACGTGCGTGCGCGCGCACGTGTATTTGTAACAATTCAAAAGTGTGTTTCAAACTACTAGTTTTTGTGCAAGATGAGTAGCTGCCTACACCAATATTTGAAAAAGAAAACAAACAGAAGAAATAAATACATTAAAAAAGTATTTATACAAAACATAAATAAATAAAACGAAACCAGAAAAGGAAAAAAAAACAACTTGTTTGTTTGTTTTTTAAACTTTTCTGGTTTCGACACAAACAGAAGAAAGTAGCAGTTTTTGTTTCCTCCAAAAGTGGGAATCGGAAAAAGAAACTAAATTAATAAAAAAATAAAAAGAAAAGAAAAAGTGAAACGAAACCCCGACTTTATCTTTAATCTCAGTAAATCTTTCCTCTTGTGCCAGCTTTCGGCAAACATTTAGCTGACTTTTCCCATCTCTGCTGATGCTCCTACTTTTTACGATAAATTGATTAAACTAGTCGACGCAGACCCCCCCCCGCTGCCCCAGAGATCTAAAAATCCAAAAGTGAAGGAATCTCAAGTACTACCTGAGACTCCACACACGTTTTGCTTGAGGTGGTGGATAAGAAATACATAAAGAAAAGAAAAAGAAAAGGAAAGAAAAAGGAATGAAGACAGGCAGTGAGAGAGAGAGAGAGAGAAGGGGAGAAGAAAGGCAAAAAAAGGGAAAGATTAGAAAAGGACAAACCCTGATTTTCTTTGCTTTACATTTTAACGTCTCTACTTCAATGCTCCCTTGATTACATACCCCAAAACTGATTTTACTCGACTCCTGAAGATCTGACGTTAGTAAAAATGTTTTCATGCTATCTTCCATTCCTACTAATATTGGGAAGGGTTGGAGGAGCTTTGAGTTGAGTTTTAAAGAGTTGAAACCGTAGGTTAATGTATAATGGTCAGCGTGCCTCACCGTACTGAGGAACTCAACACAAGCGCTTAAATCTATATCTCTATCCTCATTTTATACTTTCTTTCGTGTTTCATTTTTAGCGAAAGAAAGCAAAGTATCCTGTCATAAGATTTTATTTACATTTTGTAAATTGAACGAAATTTTCTAACGAGGATGTTAATCTTTTACCTTTTCTTAATTTTTTCAAATAGATTTTTGGTGTGCTTTTGGCGTATGCAGGTTGGTGTAAATGTAACCAACCCTGAATTCGAATTTTGACTTAAGCTGTTTATGTTCACTTCACCCCAGCAGCATTTAAAAGCCACTACTCTCTGCATTATCTACGTATCAATCTCTTCCGATATCTTTACAAAATTTCTCATCACTGGTTCACGATTAACTGAATGCTGCGCGAACAAATCCCTCACACATAACAAAAACAATTGCTCTGGGAAAAGCCATTATTCTCATAGACAACTTTGAAAGGAATCAATAATAATGTAGAATTTCATAGTTTGTTTGTATCCATACCTCATTATAAAAAACAGATATTGCTTGATAGCATTGAATTTCCGCGGACACATATATGTGCACGCATACACATCACCCACATACACACATCCTTCACTGGAAGCCCTCACTAAATAAAACTCCACTACTCTTTACAAAATTATTTTCGCTTTTACAAAATTTTCATTTTTCCATCTCATCCTGAAGGTATAGAAATGGAGTCTTTCTCTTGGTCCAGTTTTTTAGAATTACTACATGACTTAGAAAATTTAATTTTTAAAAATTTTATCAAAACTACCTTATATGAAAGTTATTTATGGACAAAATACCTGAATTAGCGATTTCATAAATTTAAACATTTGAAAGTAACCCTAGTCCTCCAATTTTCACATGAAATCCGCTACAAAAGAAAGAATTTCTTATCTTGATATCTGATGATCACAACGTCTTTGTCTCCTCAGTATGAAAATCTTAGGTTCAAATTCTAGCCTCTTTAATTATAAAAGTAAGCGTTCTTATATATATATATATATATATATATATATATATATATATATATATATATATATATATATATATATAAAATTATTACAAAGAGTTTCATAAATCATTATCTAAAAAAAGAACTTTAAAGAAAAGTAACATCAAGCGAAGTCTTATAAACTGATGTTCCTAAATGACGTCGAGGATGAACAATACACTATAATTGATCTTAAAAATCAAAATGGATTATGCAAACATTTAGTTTCTTTGTTTTAATGGTATATCAACTTCCATGGGCTATTTAATGCTAAATTCATCCTTATAGAAGAACAGCAGTGATACTATTTAACTCACAGCTAGTGGGTATAAGGGAATTCATACCTTTCCCAAGGATATTAGTTAGAAATTGAATTTAATAGCGCGGCTGGAGTTCGAACGAGCTTACTTCGAAGTTGCAGTCCAGCACTTTAGCCATTACATCACAGGGACTCCACCACAACCAAAACAGTAATATCATGAAGTGATTTTATTGTAATAAAATCTATGCAATATTAAATGAGCTTTAAAAATATATGCTGACACATTTCCCTTGATTATAATAAGCATATTAGATTGATTATTATAAAATAATTCAAACATCTAATCTTATCGCCTACATTAATAATAATCTTAAAAATACTTTTACAAAATACCAAGGTCTTTTTTCAATTTGAATGCTCATGAAAAAAACGTATCTTCCATGAAAAATTTTTTTTAGGTCGTTCATATAATCACAACAATTTCTCAAAGAATAACATACAACTTATTAACGTGCAATCCGAACGTATATCAATTAACAAGTATATATATATATATATATATATATATATATATATATATATATGTGTGTGTGTGTGTGTGTGTGTGTGTGTGTGTGTGTGTGCGCGCGCATACATATATACATACATACATAAGCCAAATGACAGCAAATAACATCTGTATTTTATGCAATATTAACTGCGAATAGTGACGGGAGATACTTGAGATTATATTAATAGAAATAAGGTTCATAATATATTAGATATAATTTAACTTTGAAAATTTTCTTGAAATAATTTTGATAACAGATATACCGAGCCTTCGTGGAAAACATTCAAAATCATTTCAGAATTACGTCCTTAACGACATAAAAACAATTAAACAAATAGATTTCCTTGATCTAACGGCGTAATATAACACGATCCAGGGTCAGTTTAACATCTTAGTTTGAATATTTTTTTTACTATTTTAAAAAGAACTTTTAACAAAAATAATATACATGATGTTACAAGCTATCTCAGTAAAACTCATTCTTGTTTTTGACAATGGCCAAAGAATGGTCGAAAGAGCTTGGACCCGAAGAAAAATACTATCGAGAATTCTTACAATTTATAGCCATTAGATAGATAGATAGATAGATAGATAGATAGATAGATATGAATGTGTACATACAAACAAGTAAACTCATATCTAATCAGCTGAGCGTAAAAATGTACCTATGTTGACAAATACGTTTTTTGGTTGGGTACCTACATGATACATTGTAAATCTATCTTTATAAATAAAGTTGTTTAATCATACTGCTACATGTACATACATATATATATATACATATATATATATATATATATATATATATATATATATATATATATATATATCCAGGGATGGAGTAGCGCCCACCTCAGTGTAGTTGCTAGTGAAAGAGAGCCTTTGAGTCGCCCTCGACTGTGGTTGCCAACTTTACGTTTTATATATATATATATACACGTATATGAACATAAGAACTGAGCTACTTTTTGGTATATAAACATTCCAATTTGTCTAAGTATGTGTGCGTATGCATCTAAACGCATTTGTGAGACTCTGTTAGTAGACCAACTTATAAATATTTCACAAAAACTTCCGTATGTTTGTCAATATGTATGTATAATTTAGATTGTTTCCGGCCCTTTGAAGGGCTTTTATTACTGTCTTCTAGACAACATGTTAGAATTCTTTCCGCTGGTTGCCTCGGACGGTGGCACAGGCGGATCCCCACTCTCTAGCGGCGCAGTCGAAGTCGTCCTATAAACAAAAAATAATAATCAAGTAAATCAATACACCATTCGTTTCGGACTTAAAAGTGATAAGGAAATCCTTCCCCTACAACAGCAAACAATATGTGGTTGTTTCCTTGTCCTTTATGCCTTCACAAACTTTTTGACCATTCACCAATGCATCTGGATCAAAACGTTGATATGTGAGTTCAAAGAAAAAAAACTTGCAATTCTCTCTCTCTCTTTCACTCTCTCCCTCCCCCTCTCTCTCTCTCTTTGATGAAGTGCAAGGCCAAAAAACCTTGCAATACCCCCCTCTCTCTCTCTTTCTCTCTCTCTATCTCTCTCTCTCTGATGAAGTGCAAGGCCTATATTTTATACAAAGGGCTATTTTACAATACGCAATGAGATTTGTTTTCGGAACAAATGCAATTTTAGTTGATACTTAAGCCAGATATACGTGTGTGAGCGTGTGTGTATGTGTATGTATGTGAGTGTGTTCGTGAATTTTATAAGTTCAGCAACAGGGTACCTGACGATCAATTGACTAAGTGCTAAAAGGGTTAAAATGAGAATTTAACTAACGTAGCTTATTCTTACATATAAGTTGTATTTCAGTCTGTTTACAGGGCCCAAAACATTAAGCCCTTCGAAATCATAATGTTTATATTTCTAGTTGATATCACCATGTACAGATGACATAATTGTTATCATAAAAATGGAGTCGGCGAGATTAGTTCAAATTCTGCACGAGACAGCGTTTCACTTCGCGCTAATACCTTAGAGAAAAGCATTAATCTATCCATTCTCTCTGCACTAAATAAATGAAGAACATGCTGATATATAACAACTTTCATTAGGTTTTGAATCTAGAGTCTTTCCCTACTAGACCGGTTACCCTACTAAGGCTAGAGAGAGCCTTAGTAGGGTAACCGGTCTAGTAGGGAAAGACTCTAGATTCAAAACCTAATGAAAGTTGTTCCAAGTATCTGTGGTACACTGGTGCAACATTCTTCGATTTTCAGCTTATCTAAAAAGTGTCGCTGGCTCTGCACAAGCATTCACTACTAAACAAATCCCCTGTGTAGTTCATTTTCAAAGTTTCGGCTTCGATTAATGGTCGTCATCAATATCGATGGACTATTACTATTATCATTATTATTATTATTATTATTATTATTATTATCATACTCCTTACTAGTTTTACATACTAGTTTTCACTGGCGATTTTTCACTTTAGTTTGAGTGACAGCAAGTTATACTCAACAGGATCAACATTTCGTTCTTGGAAAGATCACATCAAAACGTTAATAATAAAAGCGACCGTTCATAGATTTTCTTTCCAGATTACATCATATTGGCAATAAAAGTAACCATCAATAGCCTTTCTTTTAATGGCATGATAGGATAACTTTAACCAAGCATATCTGCACCCAAGCGTTAATGTTTAATGTTTTTTGCTCGATTTTTAAAAACATTTTGTGAGGTACTAGATAATTGAGAGTCATGGTTTTAAGAGTACAAAATGACAATCATTTGATATGAAATAGATTAGTTTGGGGAATCTTTTTTCACCTTGTTATTTTCTTTATCACAATATTTAGTTCGCGTACTCTCTGACCTTATGCAGGTATCTATAGTACTTCCAGAATATCGAACAGAAACGAAAAAATAATCCGTAATAAATTATATATATTGATTAGTGTTAATGTGTGCATCTACATTTAGGCAGACCAGCAAACGACCATAACAATGAAGGAACATTCAAATGAAAATAAAAATGCAATTTCGATATGCGTTAGTATTTATTTGATCTCATTCCACCAGAGGTTTAATCTAAATATTTAGAATACAAAAATAATTTTGAGGTGAGTTATTAAATTCTACTACTTGCAATTGTTTTCAATGAAACTTCTTTTTCTATATAGTGTAAAGTTTTGCCGTCTAACTTATTTAATGCCGTCCATGTCTTCAAATCTTACCGTTGGAAAAAAATTTCAATTCAGGAAAAGAAAAAAATACGATTGGTTTGGTTTCTTTGTTTTTAATGGCATATCAACTCTTTTTAGGTTATTTAATGCCAAAGCCATTCTCCTAGAAGAACAGTAGTGGTACTATTTAACCCATAGCTGGGAAGATAAGGGGGCTCATACCTTTCCCAAGGGTATTTGCCCGAAAGTGAACGTAATAGCGCGACTGAAGTACGAACTCACGTACCACGATTCCGCAAAAAAATACGAGGTGAGTATGTAAGGTGTTACACAGTCAGTGAACATCACCACTTCATTATCATTATTTACTCTTTTAGAGTTTTTCACGTCAGTATTAGCGGATGGTTTTTCACTGAAGTTTGAGTGACAGCAAGTCTCCAAGACTCTTCTCGGTATTTTGGCCGTTCACAGTAATGCTGTCATTTGGATAGTCTCTACCTGTCCGCCAACTTCCAAGTCCTCCAGGCCTTTTAATAATCCTTTAATTATTGTGCCAAAAGAACCAATCACAATTGGTACAATCGTCACTTTCATGTTCCACAGCTTTTTCAATTCTCTGGCAAGGTCGAGGTACTTATCCTTCTTTTCACATTCTTTCAGTTTTATTCTGTCGTCAGCTGGGACAGTAAAGTCAACAATTTTGCAAATTCTCTTTTTTTTTCTAGTCTTTTCACTCTTTTCAGAGTTTTTCGCAATAACGTTAGATGATAGTTTTTCACTGGCGTTTGAATTACAGAAAGTCTCTTCAAGTTTCCAGAACTCTTCTCTCTATAACTGATGGTGATACCAATTACTGCTGTGACTGGCAATTGTAGTCTTTCTTCTTCTTCTTCTTCTTCTTCTTCTTCTTCTTCTTCTTCTTCTTCTTCTTCTTCTTCTTCTTCTTCTTCTTCTTTATACTCCTTTAGAGTTTTTCACATCAGCGTTAACTGATGGTTTTACACTGGAGTTTGAGTGAAAGCAAGTCTCCTCAAGTCTCCAGGACTCGTCTCAGGATTCTGGCCGTTCTTAGCAATGCTGTCGTTTGGATAGTCTCTACCCGTCCGCCAATTTCCAAGTCTTCCAGGCCATTTAATAATCCTTTAGTTATTGTGCCTAACGCACCAATCACAATTGGCACAATCGTTACTTTCATGTTCCACAGCTTTTTCAATTCTCTAGCAAGATCGAGTTACTTATCTTTCTTTTCACTTTCCTTCAGATTATTTCTGTGGTCCGCCGGAACAGCAAAGTCGACAATTTTATAAATTTTCTTTTTTGTTGTTGCTTATTATGAGGTCTGGTCTTCTGGCCGGGATTAAGTGATCCGTTTGTATGTTAAAGTCCCATAGTAGTTTATGCGAGTCATTTTCTAGGACAGGTGCCGGGTTGTGCATATACCATTTGTTTGTATCGTCGAATTGAAATTTCCTGCACATTTCCCAGTGGACCACCTTGCCGACCCAGTCGTATCTCGCCTTATACTCCTTCTGTGCTAATTTGCTGCATTCGCTTATTATGTGATAGATCATTTCGTTTCTGTCACCGCATAGCCTACATTTACTGTTTTGTTGCGTCTTATCTATCCTCGCTTTGATATAATTGGTTCTTATGGCGTTGTCTTGTACTGCTATTAGGAGGGATTCCGTTTCTCTCTTAAAGTTTCCTTTTCTTAACCAGGTCCAGGTTTTTTGGTGTGAGATGTTGTTTATTAGACGTTTAAAGCGGCCATAGAGTTGTTTTCCTTCCCATTTTTGTTTCCTAGTCGTTGTCACTCTTTCGTCTATCGTGTTGTCAGTATCGTTTCTGATGGTTGTAATTAGTCCTCGTTCGTGTTTTTCTAAGTAGTCTTCGAGCCGTTGTATGGATGCGTCAACGGTGTCTTCGATGCTGGCAAGTCCTCTTCTTCCCTCTTTTCTAGATACATATAGTCTGTCAACGTCATCTCTGGGGTGTAATGCCTTACGCATGGTCATTAGTTTTCTTGTTCTTCGGTCCATGTGTTTAAGTTCCTCTCTGGTCTACTTGAGAAAGGGTCCCGAGTATCTAACTAGGGGCACAGCCCAAGTATTTATTCCTTTGATGAGGTTTCTGCTGGAGAGTTTTGTCTCGAGTAGTTTTCGCGTTCTCCTGAGATATTCTTTTCGGATAGAGTCTTTCATTTACACTTGTTTGATGGTGTCAGCCTCCAAGATGCCCAAGTATTTGTAGGTTTCCTTTTCTTCGAGCGTTCTAATTCTGTCGTGATTTGGTAGTTCCATTCCGTCAGTCATATGTCGTTTGCCACTTTTCATGACGAGCATAGCACATTTTTCTATGCCAAATTCCATCCCTATGTCCTGACTGTATATTCTAACGGCGTGTATGAGAGTTTCCAGTTCTCTTTCATTTTTCGCAAATAATCTAATGTCATCCATGTACATTAGGTGGTTGATCTTCTCTTGCGATCAGCTGAGTTTGTATCCGGCTGCGCATTTTCGGAGAATATGGTTCAGTGGCATCATGGCTATTATGAATAGTAAGGGCGATAGTGCATCTCCTAGTAAAATCCCTCTTTGGATCTTTGTTTCAGCTATGCTTCTTCCTCCTGCTGTCAGCTCCACTCTCTAGGTTTTCATGGTCTGTTCGATGAAGTTTATGACTTCATGTGATATTTTGTACATTTTGAGACAGTGTAGTATCCAGCTTTGTGGGACCATATCATATGCCTTTTTGTAGTCAAGCCAGGCCATAGCTAGATTTTTCCGTCTTGTCTTGCTCTCATTTAGGATGTGTTGATCTATGTAGAGTAATTCTGTTCTGCCTCTGGATCCTTTATGGCATCCTTTCTGTTCGTCAGGGAACAATCTGCGGCTGGTTAGCGAGTAGTAGATGTTTTCCCTTATTTGTGCTGTTAATAGTTTCCACATCATTGGAAGGCAGTTTATGGGTCTGTAATTGTTTGGAGCAGTTCCTTTGCTAGGGTCCTTTTGGAATAATGTAGTCTTTCCTTTGGTCATCCATTCAAGTACTTGCGTGTCTTGTAAGCATCTGTTCATTTCTATTGCTACTCTGTCGTGAATTGATGTGAATTTCTTGAACCAGGAGCCATGTATTCCATCATGGCCTGCCGCTTTCCAGTTTGATATTCTTTTTAATGTTGTTCTGAGTAACTCGACGTGTATTTTCATTTCGGAGCCTTCTTCAAGTCCGTCTAGTTCTCTTGTGATATTGTTTATTCATTCAGCATTTTCGTTATGTTTCTTTGGTTGCCATATCTTAGTCCAAAATCGTTCAGTTGTTGGTATGTTTTCGTGTCACTCCCTCCCAATTGTTGATAGAATTTTCTTTCGTTGTTTTGGAATGTCCTGTTTTGTCTGTATTGTTTTACCCTTTGTCGATATCTCTTTAGTCTTCCTTCTTTGGCCTGTACTTTCTGGTTTATTTCCTCAGGTTGTACTGTTATTTTTCCCCATGTTGCCTGTTCCTTCTTTCTGCTTCTTTCAGTCCCTCTATTTCTTATCATTCGGGCTTGTTTTAGAATTTCTTTATTTGCGTTTCCTGTCGAATTTCCCATCCCGGTTTTGACTGTTTCTTCGTGCTTTTTGAGGGGATCCCAATATTCTCACAAACTAATTTTGCTCCTGCATAGATTAGTTCATTTAACTCGGTTATATTATTCGTTGGTATGTAAGGTAGTATGTGATTTATTTTATTCGTTTCTATCTTAAGTGTTTTCTATTCTATATTTCTTAATGAAGGTAGAATAGTCTTTTCACTATTCATGATTCTCTTTTCATTTTCTAGGTTTATCTTTTATTCTTGTGATTGTGTTTCTTCTTGGTTGTTTGGTAGTGTGGTGTTTTCATTTGCCGAGGTTTGCGGTTCTTTTTTGTTGGATTGTTTTTGTTTGACACCATTTGGAGTGTCTGGCACTGTGTTATAGTTTTGTGTCAGCGTTTTTGGATGGATTTCTAGTAATTCTAGGTCAGAAAACCAACCCTTCTTCATTATTGTCCTAACTTGATCGGCTAACCTTTGGCTAGTTGTCTGAAATGTCGAACGTTCTTGCCAGATCTCCATCATTCTTTTCCTGTATCCTCTTTGTGAAGGGTTGCTCCTAAAATAGCTTTCTAGCACAAGTTGATTCTCTTCCCTAGTCCATGTTCTGCGTTTAGGTATCTGTTCGTTGTGGTTTGTGACGTCGTCGTTTATGTATCTGAAAAAAGAGCAGTCAACATTCGTAGGATGACGATCGGATCTCCCTATTATCATTATTATTATTTACTCATTAGAGTTTTTCACATCAGCGTTAGCTGATGATCTCTCACTTGAGATTGAATGACAGCAAGTCTCCTTAAGTGTCCAGGACTCTTCTCAGTATTCTGGCCATTTTCAATAATGCTGTTGTTTGGATGGTCTCCACTCGGCCGCCAACTTCCAAGTCCTCCAGACCTTTTAATAATCCTTTAGTTACTGTGCCAAAAGCCCCAATCACAATTGGTATAATTGTCACCTTCATGTTCCATAGTTTTTTCAATTCTCTGGCAAGGTCAAGGTTCTTATCTCTCTTTTCACATTCTTTCAGTTTTATTCAGTGGTCAGCCGGGACAGCAAAGTCGACAATTTTGCTGATTTTCTTTTTTTTTTTTTTTTTTGTTATTGATTATTATGAGGTCTTGTCTTCTGGGCGAGATTAGGTGATCCGTTTGCATGTCAAAGTCCCATAGGGGTTTGTGTATGTCATTTTCTTTGGAGCAGTTCCTTTACTTGGGTCCTTTTGGATTAATGTGGTCTTTCCTTTCGTCATCCAGTCAGGTACTTGTGCATCTTGTACACATTTGTTCATTTCTAGTGCTAGTCTGTCGTGAACAGAGGTGAATTTCTTGAACCAGAATCCATGTATTCCATCTATTATTATTATTATTATTATTATTATTATTATTATTATTTACTCATTGAGAGTTTTTCATATCAGCGTTAGCTGATGGTCTTTCGTTGGAGTTTGAGTGACAACAAGTCTCCTCAAGTCTCCAGGATTATTCTCAGGATTCTAGTCGATAATGTAGTTGTTTGGATGGTCACCACTCGTCCTCTTATTTCCAAATCCTCTAGTCATTTTATCAATCCTTCAGTGACTGTACTAGAAGCTTGCCCAGTCGGCTGGAGCTGTAGAATACACCGACCGCACCTCTACAGAGTGGTAAGACCCCTCCCCTCCCTTGGTGTAGAAGCTATTGAAAAGGAGGCCTTCCGCTCGTCTTCGACTACAGTCACTGACTTTACTTTAATAAAGGGGTACTCCGCATTCCCCAAAGCCTCAGCATTGCTGGAACCTCACCATCAGATTGTTTAGTGTCATATCCAGGACACTGGTTGGCGGGGGGGGGTCTTACCCCTCTGCAGAGAAGCAGTCGGTGTATTCTAAAGCCCCAGCCGACTGGGTAAGGTCAGTTTTTTATCCAACCTCATATTGCACTAACAAGTCACCCTAAAGAAAGCTTTACAGCCGCTTCTCAAAAAAAGGCCACAAGAAAAGTCATTGATTTCAGAAAACTGTATAGATAAATAAACACGTCAATAAATAAATATATAAATCATAAAAATATGACAAATGTGAAATAGTAAGAACATGTTAATAAATGAAATAAAAACAACTTAGAAAATATTAGATAAGGTCATTAGATTTAAAGAGATCAGGATTCAAGAAAATGTTGAGTGAGTGAGTTCCACATTTCAGTTTTTCTGATAAGAGGTGGATTGAGTAAACTTGTAAAGAACCAGAAAAATATCCTGAAAATGTAGATGTGATTTGCTAGATTTGTAAAACCGAGTACTGATTGAACATCTCTGTTCTAACGAGACATGAGGAACATTTTCTGAACTTTTTCCGTTCAAATAACCATGAAAACGTTCAAACACTTCTTATATATATATATATATATATATATATATATATATATATATATATATATATATATATAAGAGGTTTATGGTTCTTACTATATATATATATATAGATATATAGATAGAGAGAGAGAGAGAAAGACATATTAATAATTTAAAAAAACTGACATACAAACAGAGACAGAGACTGAGAGATAAGCATGTGTGTACTTACCCTAACATCCCCAGCTTTCCATTTCAGGTTTACTGTCTCCAAATTAGCGGGTAAAATCGGCATATATTTTTCCAGATCCGGGTTGCGCAGGTAAGAGTTGACCGCACCGTCCTTGATAATAGCAATCTCACTACGCCATTCTGCTTTAAAAGGAAGAAATAAAACAACTAGGACCTTTGTCATTCGATGTATTTTAGTTCTGATTAAATTTAACATGAAATTATATTTTACCAAAGATCAAAAATATTACAAAATAATGGCATACATCAGAATATGTAATAATGTAATATATAATAATGTAAATATAAAACCATATTGTACAATGTAATAGACATAAAAACTATTCAGTACTTAGAAATGCTGAAAACCTCTCGGTTCCACCAAGAAAGAAATGCACAATCATGAATATGTACCCAAAACATATTGGATATTTGGGGGCTAATGAAAGTGATTTACATTACATTCCTAAATTTTGAAAAATTACTCACTTCTAAACAATTTAGTTCATTTCTATGATGGTTTAAATTCATGTAAATTTTGATTCATATGTTGTTTTATTCAGACGGTATTTGAATGCAAATGAGCAAATTTATGCGTTTTTACATAGAAAATAATTTACTTTCTAAATTTCATGACCCAGGAAACAAAAGCAAAATTTTAAAGGAATAATAACCATTTTCTAAATTTGTACAACATAAGCAATTAGCCAATGGCGCATTTGATGCAACAAAATGTTACATAACGTTATATACATAGAAACAAATGGGAATATTGTTGTATGTATATTCACACGTACACTGTACCCAATGGCAATTTCTTTTTTCTCTCTTAACATGACTTACCTTTACGCGATTCTCGGTGAATTACATGCAAGTAAGAAGGAATTTGGGTACACAAGTCGTAAACTTTGCAAGAATTGTTCGTCGCGGCAGGAAATGAAATGTTTTTAAAAAGGCGTTACAGTTGTTTTTGCCTGGAACATCTCATATGGAGGTTTCCAGCAGTCCTGAAACCTGGGGAATGGTGGCAAGCACGGCCATAAAGAGGTATGAAGGGTATTAAAAAAGCTGCTACAACACCTATATCTAAGACATTTTATCGGAAGTATATGCAGATGTCTGGAGGTTGGCTTATTGGAGTATATATATATGAGCGTCAGTAATGGCCTTTTTATTGTATCTGTTTTTGACGGCTGGTTTGGTTATTGCTCGAAATGAACCTTTGCACATTAATTTACACATTATATATATATATATAGAGAGAGAGAGAAAGAGAGGGAGATAGACAGACAGACAAACAAACAGAGATCAGGCATATGGATTTATATATATATATATATATATATATATATATAAATGTGTGTGTGTGTGTGTGTGTGTGTGTGTGTGTGTGTGTGTGTGTGTGTGTGTGTGTGTGTTATTCAGTCTAGTTAAACCGGAGTCGGGAATAATTCCGCCAGGACAAAAAATCATTCAACTATGAACATTTAAATTTTCCTGGTAAAGAGCTCAATGTAACTTACACCACAGAGCAATAATTTCTTTAGGAAAAACAAAAACCGGTCACATTAGGGTCATAAATTTATTTCCATCCTGTTATGGGTATTGATATTAATCAATAACACCAAATCCATTAGATCTGAATATGTCCTGTTATTTTTGGTGTGATTAATTCATATCAATACCCATAACAGGATGGAAATAAATTTATAATCCTAATGTGACCGGTTTTTGCTTTTCTTAAAGAAGACACACACACACACACACACACATATATATATATATATATATATATATATATATATATATATATTCAGAGAATGCATTTTTGATGTAAGATAATGTGCCGAAATTTATGGGTTTTTTAAGCATCTTCAGCGTTAAAGGTGTTAACATGCCTCATCTGAAAAAACTTTCAAATTAAAAAAAAACGGACGAAAAAATGAAAAAATTCTTAGCATTCTTTTATCGATATTAGCATTGCATTTCAAAGTAATTGTTTCTTTTTTTTCTACTATAATTGTGATAAATGAAAATATTTAATCAATTTTTAAAATCATATTTTGAAATTATTTCGTTATAAGAGGATGGGATTTTTATTCAGTTTTATTCAATAAATGAATATGTCTAAATTTGTGAAAAGTATCTTTATTTTTTCGCATGTGTTTTTCATAGGGTAATAGTTTTTCTATGGAAGTCTGTAAGGGATAATAACCCTGTTTTAACTCACGTATTAGTCGTATGTGTCAAAATATTGTGCACATTTCTTTGTAGATTTTATCAGCTATTTATTTATTTATTTATTTATTTATAAGCAAAAATTAGTTTTCTTTCTTTTAAATTTTATCCAAATGATATACTGTTTAAGGAGCATAATCTTCAAACATCACTCAAAACGCATTAACATTATGCAATCTCCATATTTGTGAAAGTTGCTATAATCTGTATCGGCAAATGAATTGCCTAAGTAAGGTAAACAAAATAAAGAAACTTCCCTAATAACAGCAACAGTTTTAGTTATTAGTGATAAAAATAGACTTTTAGACAGATATACTTACAATTGTTTCATTCTGAAAAAAAAAAAAATTAAAAAGAAAAACATAAGAACAATATTTCTACATTTGTAATTCATGTGTGTATATGTGTGTGTGTGTGAGTTTGTATGTGTGCGCATACTCATGCGCGAGCACGCGTATGTTTATATGCACATTTGTAATCAGCGTCTTATTATCTATTGTTGGTTTATTCACTGCAAAATAAAGAAGAAAATTTAAGCGAACATTCTTTAATGGTGCTAACTTCATATTTTGTCTAGGTATCTACACACGCATCTACGAAACGTTTAGTGACCTTTTAGCCACTTATCTCAGCCAAGTAATGAGAAATTACATTGAAATGGTAACTAGTTTGTTCCAGTTCTTTTTTATTATTTGAAGCTACATGGCTGTTAATGTTGATTACAATTTTATAAATTCATTATTTTACTAATCTTATTATGGTTTACTTTATATCCAATATTTTTTAGATTAACAGTGGTTGCACAACAGTTAAAAATACTACACTCGGGTCAATGTACTTAATTTAGTGATGGCTATTAGCAACTTGGATCGCACAGATAAAAATTCAATAAAAGATGTGTTGAGTGGCTGAGTAACTTATTTACAATATATATATAAGATGAGTTGGGAATGATTCGATTTGTGAATATATAAAAGGATTCTTATAAATCTTCAGGAATGCTCAATGTATGATAATCAATATATAAAAAATTTCTTACAGAACAAATTTTGATGAAAATGATAAGATCTATTGTGAGGAAAAAAGTGGATTCCAATACCTGGAACAACTTATAAATAATAAAGGTTCTGATTACTGCAACACCAACAACGGCAGCAGTAGCAACAACAACAGTAGTAGTAATGATTGTTGTAATTATAGACTTGAAGATAGTGACAATAATAGTAATTACAATAATAAAAAAAGCATAGGAAAAGAAAGGTAATCTGGTTTAGCCTCCCTTTCAGTAAACTTTCTAATATTAATATAGGCAAGTACTTCCTTAAGTTAATAGATAGACATTTCAACACGGACAACCCATTGAATAAATTTTTTGTAGGAACACATTAAAAATTAGTTATTCGTGCACGAATAATATATCTAAAATTATTAATAATGATAAGAGTTTAATAGACAAATCGCAAATCGGTGATCAGTGCACAAATAAATTACTTAGTAATTGTAGAAATAAAGAAGATTGATCCATGGGAGGAATGTGTAATTCCGAGAAAGTCGTCTACCAAGCAACTACTTTCCCACCGGAAAACATCAAGGAGGAGAGGGTTTATATTGGAATCTCTCCTGGAAATTTGAAATGGATGTTCAACAACGATAGACATTCTTTTTCCAATCCTTTACTCAGAAACCAAACAGCCCTAGCGAGGTAGTTTTGGAGTTTGAGAGATAGGATCGTAACTCCACAAATTAAGTGCAGGTTTATTAAAAAAAAAAACTTCTACTTCTGGAAGCTTCAATAGTAAATTTGACCTTTATTGGAGGAAAAAACAAGCTCCTTAGATACAAATTTACTTGCCAACTACTGAATAAACGAAATGAGCTCATTTAAATGCTGCTATAAAAATAGATTTAAACTCCTAAGAAAAAGATTATTAGTAGAAAAAATGTCCATGATAACAATAATCGGATCAAATTAATAGTATCAGTATTATCATTAAAACTATCTGTAATAATAATAATAATAATAATAATAATAATAATAATAATAATAATAATAATAATAATGCGTTAGGCACAATAACTAAAGGATTATAAAAAGGCCTGGAGGACTTGGAAGTTGGCGGACGGGTAGAGACTATCTAAACGACAGCATTGCTAAGAACGGCCAGAATCCTGAGACGAGTCCTGGAGACTTGAGGAGACTTGCTGTCACTCAAACTCCAGTGAAAAACCATCAGCTAACACTGATGTGAAAATCTCTAAAGGAGTAAATAATAATAAATTAGCAATAACTGTAATAAGAGTTACTTTAAAATTATTGATAATGAAATTATTATCACCTAATAATTAAAATAATATAAATGATAGTAACAGCAATTAGAATGATAGCATTTAGAATAGAAATATATGAATATTAAGAAATTAAATTGAAACTAAGTAGTAATTTTTAAATGAAATTTGAATAAATTTTATTGCATTTTTTTAACTAAATAAGATAAGTTTGATATTAGTAATGATGTTTATCACCAAGTTTTCCTTAATAAATAAATCGGAAAAAAAATTTTCTTGAAATTCAATAGGTTAAGTTATTGACAAATTTTAGTTGCTGAGGGTTTTTTGAGTTGCGTAAAATTTTATGTACATAAGGATACAGGACACCAGACAATGACATACATCCGCTTTTGATACAAACTTATAACTCGTGCCTTTTTATTGCTCTTTTGCACCCTCTCTTTTTTTCACGAGTAAGAATGAAAAATTAAATAATTTTTCTCTCCATCGTGTGATGGCTGTCTGAAGAAGCTGGTCTCCTTCATAGAGGATCCAGCTGTAATAAATCTGTAATTGCCAAATTGAGTTTTTTCAAATATATATATATATATATATATATATATATATTAGTGTGTGTGCGAGCGTACGCACGAGCGTGTGTGAGTCTGTGTGTGTGTGTGTGTGTGTGTGTGTGTGTGTGTGTGTGTGTGTGTGCAGAGGCGTCATTGTTGTAATATTTATCATCATAGGAATGAACTTGGGATCCGAGTTCAAATCGTTGATGAGGATGTTTGTGTTTCACTTCGCACTACTACCCGGGAGAAAGCAACGACTCGATCTCTTCTCCCTCCAGATATGGTAAGAGAGTAGACTGGACTATCTGGCCTTATATGTAAGCGAACCTATCTAGATAGAAAACTGTTAATTTAGACGTGAATAGATTTTTTTGTAGCGAGCGTAGATAATATTATATATATATATAATCAACTATCCCATCTATCAAGATGGGTCAAGACCCAACAGTTGAACTATCTACACAGGTGATTTGTTTCTTGTGGTTAAGGTTTATGTAAAACCAGCAACACTTTCTGGATGAGCTGATAACAGAAGAATGGTGCACGATTGTGCTACAGATTCTCCCAAAGAACACTCACCAGGTTTCGTATTTAGAGTTTTTCATTCTAATAGACCGGTTACCCTACCACGTCTCGAAAGCCTAGCCAGTCTTATTTTACTGGGAGAAGAAGAGATGGATTAATATCTAACCCAAGAGCAATAGTGTGAACTGAAATACTAACAGCCTCGTTCAGGATCGAAACTTCGCTCGTCGAGTCTAGTTCCTTACCACGATAACCGTCACGCCATGCGTGAAGCTATGTATGTGTATGCGTATGTATGTGTATGTGTTTATTATATATAGTTTCTCACACATACATATACACATATACGCACACGCAGCATTATATTTACATTTATAATATCAATGTACATGTGCATGCAGAGGTGTCGATTCCGCTTTTTCAAATCTCCAAGGGACAATTTTTCTGTAATTCTACTGTATTTCTATATGATTGTATGTAATATTAACACTACCTTCTTTTCAGTGTCTGATATACTTTCTCAGCGCAATGTACATTTTAGGAAGATCTTTTGAAGAATGCAAATAATCACGTTAGCTTATGTAGACACGTATACTCAAGTAAGATGATGATGCAAAGTTAAATGCAATCCATATGGCAAATTCTTCATTAACCATTCACTCACAAATTGGCGAACTCTCATCAACAAACACAAACAGTTAGTCATGTCACTTGTTCACAAGAAATGTACACTTTAATGGGTCACTTAATTATAAGTTAATCCAATTGATATTTTTGGAGAGTATTATATACATGTGTATAAGAACCAAGATATTAAGATATAAACTCACAATTCTTTACACTGTGATTCCGAGTTTCGCGCAAGGGATACAACAATCATCAGGCAGGTTTTATTACAAGCCTACGAGCCTGTTTTGATACATTTTATACTTTTATGCTTTTATTACTATATATTATTGAGCTTGTAATCTTAATTATATATATATATATATATATACTGAGGTACCATTTTACGATTCCCCTTGGAAATATATTCATCCAAAAGGATGGAATCGCGATGGGGTTAGTTTTGGGATTCATTTTCAGTAACTTTTACATGTCCGACCTTGAAAATAAGGTTTTTATACCATCAATAAACCTAATATTTATTTAAGATACGCTGACGACATACTCTTTCTCATTAATAGCACCGATGAAATTAACATAATATAAGAGACCTTTCAAAATAATTCCGCTCTTAACTTCACAAAAGACTTCAATATCAACAATAAAATCCCATTTCTCGGTGTACTAATAGACACAAGCAATAATGACCGATTTACTACCTTCACATATAAAAAACCTACTTGCCCCCTCATTTTCCATTGTGAATGCCCCTTCCGTTATAAAAGACCAATCATCAAAACATTTATTTCCAGAGCTAAACTACTATCTTCCTCTCAAACTATCTTCTTTAATGAAATGAAAAATATAAAACAAACCCTTATTATTAATGGGTTTCCCAATTTCATTGTCGATACAGGAATTAAACATTTCATTAATAAAACTCAACAATATAACATTGACAATACACTAAATCATAAACAATCAATAAATCTTTACAGCAAAAAACAATTTCATAATAATTATAAGATAGATGAACATATATTAAAAATCCTATCCATAAAAATGTTCTCCCAGCTGATCCTACAAAAAAAAAGGCTGCACCAAAGTTAAAACCTCTAACCTAATTATTTCCAATAACTCTTCTCACTCCACTGAACTTCTTGATAGAACAAACTTCGTATATATATTCAATTGTCCCTTGGAAGACTGTCTCCATTAAAATAATACATACGTTGGTCTTAACATTACGACTCTTTCAAGACGGCTTACTATGCACCTTAATGATTCTAGCTCCATAACCTTACATCTTAAAACTCACTCTACTTCCAAATCCAAATTTCGAAAAATTCTAGTTGAAAACACCACTATAAAATAACCGGGCCATTGGCATAATGGTGAGAGTGTTCGACAAGGGTCAGGAAAACAGGGGTTCAATTCCAGGTCGAGTCATACCCAAGACTCAAAAAATGGTACTTGATGCCGGCTTGCTCAACACTCAGCATTGTATGGTACGGGTAAAGTGGCGCAATGTAGGGAATAGAGTAGCGCCCTTCCCCACGCCTCGGTATTGAAAGGGGAGCCTTCGGGTTGCCCTCGACTACAGTCGCCAACTTTACAAATCCCCGAAGCCCTGCATATGAAAAAAAATATACATATAATTAATTTTGAAAATAGCGACAATGTTTTGAAATGCCTTTAGTCTTTTTTAAAAATATTCTATTTTTCTTGATAATATTCTATTTCCTTTGATAGCGTTCTGTTTTTAAATTCGTTCAATGTCATTAGCATCTCAGTTTTATCCAACTTGGCATTTACATAATTTTGTAATGTTATAAAAAAACCCTGAAAAAACTATTTTAAAAACTCTTGAGAAACACTCTTTACATATGAAAATAACCCCTGATGATGGCCTATAAAAGTTCCGAATCTGCTTGGTAATTTTGGTAAATTCATACACCAACTCCAACCTGAAACCAAGACACTTATTAGGAACCTTGAAAGGATATTAATGAAATTATATAGACAAAATGTGCCTTTATTATTTAATCAAACATGCTTAAAAGAAAGACTTGCTGAACTAAACACACCACACACACACACACACACACACACATATATATATATATATTACTCACTCACACAATTCTGGAGATTGGGGAATTGCGAAGTTAGTCTATTATTGCCATTACACCCAGATTCACTCTCAGTTGGTGGAACCTATAATAGTTCTATTTATGGTTCAAATAGATGTATTTGGAAATTATCAGTATTTGATAGGAATACTTGAAACAGACTATTATTATTATTATTATTATTGCAATTTTTACATTCTGTAACAACTAGCAGATATCCATATAATTATTAAATAGGGAAAGTTACTTAGGCCATAAAATTATGCTCAAATCATTAATATTTTAGTATTTACCTAACCCCTCTTCACGAGCAGTATGCGACACAAGGTCAATTCTTAAGCAGAGGTCATCAAGCTTGAATTTTCTTTCACTGAGACCGGTTGCCATATCAAGGTTAAAGAGGTCTGACTGTCCAGTTATATATATATATATATATAAGAAAGCGTGCTTAATGTAGTGGTTTTAATCGTCAGAAATATGAAGTGGCCAACCGAGTTCAAATTCTGAACAAACTCCGTGCTATGGATAAATGTAGGTCGTTTGTCTTGGTTTGGTAACAAGTCTAAGAGATGGAAAACTGAGTTCAAAGCATTGCCACTCAGTTTAAGAATTGACCTTATGTTACATCCTGTCCGTAGCTGAGGGTTTGAGTAAATACATATTTGGAACCACCATATAATTGCGTCCATATTATTTTTTAAGTTCGAGTAGTGACTTAATTCTGTAATCATTTACAAACAACTATTATTATTAATATTACTCCTCTAGAGTTTTTCACATCAGTGTTAGCTGATGGCTTTTCACTGGAGTTTGAGTGACAGCAAGTCTCCTCAAGTCTCCAGGACTCGTCTCAGTATTCTGGCCGTCCTCAGCAATGCCGTCGTTTGGATAGTCTCTACCCGTCCGCCAATTTCCAAGTCCTCCAGGCCATTTAATAATCCTTTAGTTACTGTGCCTAACGCATCAATCACAATTGGCACAATCGTTACTTTCATGTTCCACAGCTTTTTCAATTCTCTAGCAAGGTCGAGGTACTTATCTTTCTTTTGAGGTCTGGTCTTCTGGCCGGGATTAAGTGATCCGTTTGTATGTTAAAGTCCCATAGGAGTTTATGCGAGTCATTTTCTAGGACAGGTGCCGGTTTGTGCATATACCATTTGTTTGTATGGTCGAATTGAAATTTCCGGCACATTTCCCAGTGGATTACCTTGCCGACCCAGTCGTGTCTCGCCTTGTACTCCTTCTGTGCTAATTTGCTGCATTCGCTTATAATGTGATTGATCGTTTCGTCTCTGTCACCGCATAGCCTACATTTACTGTTTTGTTGCGTCTTATTACCATTATTATTATTATTATTATTTGTTACTTAAATAATACAATGTCTTAGAAAAAATACTGACTTCTGCATTGAATAATGCAAGGGTTTACATGCCGTAACACCAACCTACCTACCAGCATTAAAATTCATTGTGCTTGATATAAAAACATTAAAAACAACTTTTATTTTATTCGTACTCAGATAAATTACAGCTTAATTCCATGCATTAAATAGGAATTTATATAATGTCTACATTTTTTATATGGATCATTTACTTTCTTTTTTTAAATTTTTACCGAAACATGGATTTCGTTTTTACTTTTTTCAGGGTAGAATTATGCTGGTTAAGAGCATGTCAGACTTTCCCACTATCGGCATCTCATTTTTTTTTCAAACCTTTTAGGCCATGAGCATGTTCTTTTTAAGATAGGTGCGCGTATGAAATAAAGCAAGAAACGCAAATCAATCAACTAAATTCTACTCTTCAAATAGGCAATGAAAAAATAGATATTGAAACTATAGTTAATTGTCATCACTCACTGCATGTCTATTTTTTTGCCTGTCTGCTTGTCACTCTCGAACGGCTTACAGTTGGGCGAATAAATGTTCAGTGGCTACTAAAAAGATATTGAAAACTAGTTTTTGTTACGTGGTATTGTTTTTGGGCACAAGGCACACAGAAACGAAAAAAAAATAATTGATTGATTTTTGCGAGCTGAACAGTCCAAAATATGTAGGAATATTGGTAAAATATATTTGTTATCAAATAGGTGGTAAGTGACATAAAAGAAGTCTGTTAATATAACTACACTTAGAAATCAATACATTTCCCCATACACATACACACACTTTTTCAGCAATTTATTATTTTTGGTGTATTCTAGAATATATAATTTTTCTTCTAAACAAAATCAGCATTTATTGTACAGTTTGTACGTATAAGATGTTTTTCACAACATCCTATTTTATCATTGGAGATTTACCGGTTTCTTCTTTTATCTGTCATGCATTTTCTGAGGGTAAAACTGAGGTTATATATATATATAATTTTATCAGAAAATTACTTAATTTGTTTGTTTACAAATTCATTAATTAGTATTTTTCTTCTAATCATTTTTGGTTGCTGCTTTTTTTTTTGGATCGCCATCTCTTCGACAGCGAAAAAAAGCGCGTATTGGAAGGAAGTATAAAAGAAAAAATTCCGTGAGATTCGAATTCACTTTTTCCTGCCTTGAAAAAGTTTGGTTTTCCATCGCAGCTGCTTTTGCAATCTTAAAATATTTCAATTGTCAAGAATATTCAATAAAACATGTCTACTTGAAAAATTGCAAAATAAACTCTGTCTGGGTCTGTATATATAGAAACATTGGCTTAAGGATTTGTATTTACAATAATTCTAGTTGTTAATTGTACACTGTTTAGAGATATCAACGGTACACTCGTTCTCATCTCATCAACTGAACGATCTTGTTCTGAAACAAACAAGTTCACAATTTAAAATATGTACACACGCTTTTGCTCTAGCTCACTTCCATATCTTTCCCTCCCATTCTCACGCAAGTAGACATATAAACATAGATAGATAGATAGATGGATTTTTAGGCAGATTAGATGAGAATTCAGTAACTTGGGTTTTTGTTTCCCTGAATTAATCAAAATGTTATTCTCTTCCTCGATTTGACGTCTATCCATGTATAGAAGCCAACACTTATTTATACACGTGTCTCTGATTTGTATGGGGAACCACGTGTGGTCTTTCTTGCGAGGAATATACATAAAACAGCAGAAAGAGAGTGTAAGAGGTAGCAAAAACATACAGGTCTGTGAATAAATGGCTCGTGCCTCGGTTTGACTAAATCTCTACGTGTCGTTCAAATGGAACTGTTTTGATGAAGAATTCAAAGCTTGCATTAAATTTACATGTCTAACAGCAAACATTATTAGCTTGCCATATTGGCCTAGAGTAAAGCTTTAAGGAAAAAAAAAACTCAGCACATTTTTATATCTCCTATATTCTAATCGGAGCTTACCCCAAAGATTATTCTCACCAACTTTTTGTTTACTACTAATTGCAAGTATATCATGCTTACTATATAAAACTCAGATGAACTAGCTGATGTATTCGTCTATGCTTGGTAAGAAGTCGAGACTTGAATTACATATGGTTATAGTAACAAAAAGATAATTACTTATTGCTGATGAAGATCTTTAAAGTTAGGTGAACTGCCCGTTGTTACTGATCGAATGTACATTATGATTCTTATGATAATACTCCGTAAAAGATGATATTATATAGCACAAATTTCGCTCCTGAATGGTACGTGTTATTTCTTACTTACTTAAATTGTAGAAGTATAGATCATCATCATCATCATCATGTCGCGCTGGTAGCACGGATATCTCTGACCCTCTCTCGCCACTCCTCTCTATCATTCATCGCCCTAGGCAGGTCTTCAGGATAACACCCCGTATCCTCACATAGCTGCTGAATGTATGTTCGTGCTGGTCGTCCTGCTTTTGCACGGCCATGTGTGGGGGTCCATAAGAGTACATCTTTTATGAGTTCGTCCCTGCTTCTCCAGCAGTGTCCTGCATGTCTGGTTCGTCTAACTTGAATGGTTTTCGTGATAGGAGGCAGGTGGCCGTACAGTTGGTGTCTTGTTGGGTGTTGCCGCCAGGACTTGTTCAAGATTGCACGCAGTATTCTTGTGTAATTGCCGTCTAGCTTCTTCTCCAGCCGTTTTGTTAGCGTCCATGTAGTGCACCCATATAGCAGTATCGATGTGACCGCTGCCTGGAAGAAACTGCGTTTCATTTTATCGGTTAGGTCTGATTTCCATATAATCGATAGCCTATTGATAGCTGTCCATGCTTCCGTTAACCTCGTGTCGATGTCCTTTTCGGTTGATTCGACGCTGCTTCCTAGGTAAGTGAATTTGTCTAAGATAATCACCATCATTACCTTCAAACTTTGCTTTTGTGTCGTGGCTAATGAAATTTAGAAATTAACCAACTTTCTAAGTAAAAACCGGAGGTCTGATTAAAACAACATACGAATCAAAATTTATTTTTATTTACTCTAAAGTTATTGAAAATTTAAAAAAATGCTTTGTAAATTCTAGAAAATCCTCTATCGGCTACTCAACACTTAATCCACGTGAAATATTCAGATAAACTGATATAACTAAAATTTTTATTACCCAGGTTAGAAAAGTAAAAATAGTTCTTTCCGTTTACTTTTGGCATAATCAATTTTTTGTTTAAAATTAAAATTTTTGTTGCATAGTGTATTGAATAATGATTTTTATATCTATATTTCTAAAATCTTCATTGAGAAAAGACTGAAACGAGATTCATGCAAAAGTGACCTTGTCAAAGGGAAGCCAAGAAAATCTTGCGTTAACTGCAAGGACGAAACTGTTTTGCTTTTACCCCTCGCTAATGCCTTTGTAAAAGGCATGAATGCATTTCCCTTAGGCAATATGTAAAATGATAGGTTAAGCTGGGCTACTTAGCCTTGATACAGCAACTGAGTGAGAATGAAAACTTAGCATTTAAACCAGCTGTACTTCGTTTAAACGTTGGCCTTGTATTGCATCATGTTCGTAGCAGAGAGTTTAGATAAATGCACACTTGCGTGAGTTGTGGCCGTATGACTGTGGTCGTTTTGGGATTATTAGTTTATGAATGTGAATAAACATGAGGTTGAAAATGAAACTGAAAACAAAGCTGGACAAAAGTACGGAAATACCAGATAATTCTTTAGAAAATCAACAAAAATGTATAACGATTGTTATGAAGTCTGTACTTCTTTTGGTGGGATGAAACACCACCGCAAAATACATCTTTATTTTCAAATACGGGTAGATGTTAAGTGTAACAACAAACAAACAAGTACATGTCGTCATTATGGCAGATTTTTCTATTGACGTTCGTTAGACTCAGTAGTCATAGCCACGCTCATCGTTAGTAGAATTTTTCACTGAACCCAAGCAATATATATGTATGATTTACTGCCACAAGATAAAGTAAATAATAATGTGAATTGAGTATTGCAAAATATATTGACAACAGATATTTAACTTAGAAATCAGTTGGATTCAATGGTCTGCAGACGTGTGAATATAAGTCCACTTAAAGATTGTGTGCGTGATATTCAGAGACATGAGTGATTTAATTTACCTTATTTCTATATTTACCTTATATATATATATATTTCTTTTAAATAAGTAGGTCCACGTAGAGAATTGTATTTTTTAAATTTATTCATCTTTTTCTTACATACGTGTTACATACGTGTATGTTTCCAGCTTGTTGCTTTCGTCAGAGAACATATTGTTAATGGGGTACTCGATGAGACTCGAACTCACTCTTGTTCGCAGTTTGAATATTTTTCAGTTGGTTATGGGTTTTATATAGAGGTCATCCTCTCCTTTTCTTAAAGTGTTTACTGTCTGCTTTATCTTTCTTTGATATTTGATATGTTTTTGTCGTTGTGTATGTGTGTGTGTGTGTGCTCGTGCGGGTGTGTGTTGGATTGGTTTTGGGTTTCACTAACAGTTATTTTTCTTCCGTGCGTGTATGAGTGTGTTTTGAGGATATTTTTGTGCATTTTTAAAAACTCCATACCAGAAAAAATTGATCCCAACACACTCAGAGCTACATTTGACGACACAAACCTATATAGCAATATCTACCATGAATTAAGAAAACAAGTCATCTCATTTTGGATAGATAAATACCCAAACATATTACATCCAAGATTTAACAAAAAAATTATCATAAAAAATTATCATAAAGGGTATAGAAATAATCCTTGATAATAACTTCTTCCAATTCAATAACATTAACTATATCCAGACACTAGGAACAGCTATGGTAACTAAAATGGCGCCAACATACACTACCCTAACCCTAAACCTATATGAAATAATAGGTAAAAATACGACAACGACAAGAGTCGCTTCTGCCCACAAATGTCCTGTTAATCTCAGGTTACCTTAGCTTGGTGATATCAGTGATCGTTTTGCTAATCAGATCTCTGCTTGCGTACGGAAGTGTTACTTTTCTTCCAATTTGCAGGTTGTGTTCTGCACACGTACTGTTTTGCCATCTGGTCGGAAAGATGTTCTCCCCACCCCAACATAGCAGTGCTTTAATATATTCTTTTAGACGTGTTTGCAGTTTGCAAGACATCGGGAGAACAAATCAACGATTGGACGCAAGAATTAAACAACATGTGCCTACAAAAATACAGCTAGGAAGCTACTTTGCTGACCATGTTAACAATACATACGAATCTTCAATTGCTGGACATCTGATAAATAACCGTGATTGTGCCTCGTCCTACAGTGTGGACCTGTTTACTATTCTAAGCAGGTCCCACTCGGATTTCCATCTCAAAGTGTTAGAGACCATTTATATTTTGACCCATAAACCGTTCCTCTGTAAGCAGAGGGAATGCTTATTGGATTTTAATTTGATAACCATTTAACATTCCCATCCCTGTCGTTTTTTCCCTAACATTACAGAGTCTATTTCCTTTTTTTGTGCCTTAATCGTTGTCCTAGTTCAAACTGTGATCTGATTGGACCGAAACCAGTTAGTTGTTCATTTTTATTTTTTAACATGAATAAATTTGGTATTTTTGTAAGTTTACATATATATATATATATATATGTGTGTGTGTGTGTGTGTGTGTGTGTGTGTGTGTGTGTGTGTGTGTGTGTGTGTTTATTTCTATTTATGTGTGTACGATTCGTGTCTTATTTAACTTTGGTTAAAATTTATCAATAAAATTCTTTTCCTTTATTTGAAGTATAGTCTTTGGTTTGATAAATTGTCATTATTTTCAATTTACAACATTCGCACATGTGTTTCGAAATTCAAAACACTCGTTAGGAAACAAGAAGCGTCTTTGTACAATAGAACATCAAGAAATGGTAGTGTGGAATTACTCTCCTTCTCGAGAGTAAATCGAAGAGAAGGGTGTATTTTAAGATGGAAAAAAATTTGCCTGCCTCAGTCTCGCTACCAAATATACAAAATTTGTCATCAAGTTTTAATTTTTGGAATGCTCTAATTTCTAGTCACATTTGACATGGCACGTCATTTTATCCTATCGAACAAATTCATGATATAACTGTAAAATGCTAATTAGAATACTTTATTTTTTCTAAAATAAAGGCATCAATATAACCACAAACTGCTGTTGAAACAGTAACTCAACTGCTTCACAGATGGTCAATTTTTTTTATTCATCCTTAATTTGAGCATTATGTTTGAATGATACAACACTTGAAGAGTTAATTCATTTTTATACTCCTTAAATTGACTTCCTTTTAACAGGTCCCATACTTCTCGGGGGTTACTGTCACAAGTTACATTTCTACATTCTTTTTATTTGTTCTATCCTAAATAGGCTTTGGTATTAATTACAAAATTATCTCTCCCACCGCAACATCTCTCTATCTATCTATCTATCTATCTATCTATCTATCTATCTAACTAACTTAATATAATCATTAATTGAATGGTCACTTCATTCGTGTGAAGATGCTTTTAAAGAAATATTTTCATTGAGGACTATTTTATTGAAAGAACAAGGAAAAGAATGTATGTCTATATTAATAATCATGAAGAGTTTTTTGACTGTCCTGTATAAGCAGGTAAACAGTTTGATTTGGTGTTACAAAATTCTGTGTACATACTTATTAAAATCTGGGAAGGTTTTTATGTTCCGACCAATTTATTTGAAATTATAGATTATAATATAAATTTTATGAGTAGTATTGAGTCCAATAGCCATCAAAGGTAGTATACAATAGAGCAATATAAGGATCTTTGAGAGCATTTAATTTTATAGTTTCTAAAGAAAGATAAACATTAAATTACAATCATAGAGTTCTTCCCCTTATTCATTTTTATTATTTGTATTCAATTAGGATACAAATTCTAGAAATATTATTCGATTTACCATTGAACGTAACTGCTGCCTTCGGTCAGCCTTAAGCGAGTGACTATAAATCAAATATTACTTTTGTTTTATGAACAATGAATTTGATAAATGAAAATAGCATTTGGTCTCTCCAGGCAAGAAGCTGAAGTTGTGACATTTTCATGTGACATTCATCAGCCTAATTTAGTTCACCAAATGACTTATATTCCTTACAATTCCTAGTTAACACCAAACTTAAAAGAAATACGGTGTTTGAGAAGTAAATAATAAAGATGGAAGTATAAAACTGACTACATTTTAACGAACTTGATTTGGATATATATTTTATCGCTGATATTATCGAAGAATTTTTTTTTAAATATTTAGGTTTGGCTTGCTTTGGTTTATTTATTTAACGGCATTTGGGTTATGGGTTTAATGCTGAAATTTTGATTATATTCTCAATATTCCATTGCATTTCTAATGCACTTTTGTATCAAGTATTCCAATCGAATATAAATAATTTGCATACAATTGTATTTTTCCAAGTAGTCTGATCTAACATTAATAACTCATATGCAATTGTATATGTTATCAAGTATTCTAATCTAATAAAAATAAATTATACACAAAGTTTAAAGTAATTATTCTTATTTGTAATTTCATAGTTCCTATAAAACACCAATAAAAGGCTAGTAACTATATGATTTCAAGACACTAATAATTTGCGCACACTTATATAGTATCTAGTTTTCCTATCAAATACAAATTATTGTCACGCACATTAATTTGACTTTTAGTCTGAGTCTGAGAGGACCTGCGAGTAATAGCAATGAAGCGGTGACTCCACACTCCCAAGAATTCCAGAATTGAAACCTCACAACCAGATTTGGGGTCATACCCAGGACACCTCTTTAGTGACAGTGTAGTCTCACCCCTCCCCTGCAGAGGATGCAGTCAGTGCATTCAAAGCCTCGCCAACAAGACTGAAATATTTCGGATAAAAAAGGTTAGGAGTGTAAATTAATTTCCAAATTAAATACAAAATGGTGATAATTGCATCAATAAACACTGATATGCTTCTGGTTTGCTCTAAGTTCGTTTAATAACTGTTATACAATCAGAAGATTAGGACGTTTTAAATCAAAATAACGATGCTGTCAGATTTATACGAATCATTTTTTAAGAATCGTGGTCTCGTTTTATCTTGATTAATTCTTTTGATCTCTTTAAGTTCTTTTACTTGTTTAGAAATGATTTAGAAAAAAAAAAGGAAAGGGTGTTTTCTTTTCATAAACGTTGTTGGAATTTCAACTGAATTTGTAAACATATTTGGCTCCGGTCCAAAGCGGCAGCCTGAAAAGATCGACCGATTTCTGTGCTCAAAAGCTGCACCTGTAAATGAAAACAATAGTGACCTTCCCAATTGGGAAAAACAACATAGAATCCCACCAGGGAAAAAAATTAAAACGAGCTCATAGACACAAAAATTAGTGTGCGCTCACGCCCAGATGCGAAACGAAGAAAGCAGAGAAAAACACAAAAGAATTTCGCTCTGAAAGAGGGCACATATGTACACGTCTATATATAATTAAAATTATATATATATATCTATATCTATATCTATATCTCTGTGTGTGTGTGTGTGTGTGTGTGTAACCTTTTGCCAGTAAAAAGCACAACATAGCAAGATTGTTATTAGAACATCATAAGAATGATAAGAACAATACACGTAAAGCAATTTTCAGTGAATTTGCAATTTGAACCATTTTATCATTATACTCCCCAAAATCATTATATATATATATATATATAATAATGATTTTTGGGATTATATTGATAAAATGATTCACATATATATATATATATATATATATATATATATATATATATATATATATATATATATAAGGTCATTCAGTAAATATGAGGGCATATCCAAAAAGCAAAAGACACGGTTTTTCAGATTTTTTTCACTAATGTAAACCCTTCTTGTGTGGAACTAGTTTATTACGAAGATTATTTTAATCTTGCAAAAATATTTACTTTCAGGCTATTCAAAGTGGCGACTATTCAAGTAGGGAGCTCTAGAACAGGCATGGCTTAATTTTTGATGGCGGACAAGTACATGGTAAGATCATAGAGAAATATGTTATATGTCACAAGAATTATGTTTTAGTGAAGACAATGTTTACTGACGAGATAAACATGGATTTGCCGCTACGAACCTGACTCGAAAAGACAGTCCATGAAATGTTAACACACAGATTCTCTGGTTAAGATAACTTCCGGGCGTTGCAGTCAATAAAGATGATGCTGACAGATATCTTGGACAATAAATGACTCATCACTTTTGATTTACTTGAAAAAGGTGCAACTGTAAACAATGTTTCGTATAGCCAACTCCTTCGTTAAAATTCCCCTTATTTATTCCATGACCACCTCCATGTTTATATATATATATATATGTGTGTGTGTGTGTGTGTGTGTGTGTGTGTAAACACACACATATATATATATCATTGGTAATCTGAATAAAATCATTCATTTAAGATACCTACTTTACACCAATAAAAATAAGATCCTTCTTCAATCTTGCCTTGACAATAATTTAGCTCCGGATATATAGTTCGACAGATTAGGAAAATAAAATGCCGTAATTCTATTAGTGTATTACGTGCATTTTTAAAGGACGAAATTTCTTTCTTTTTGGACTCAATAGAGTCTGTGAAGTCTCGTCTATATTATAAGTGGAAGACATATTGGTCTTCTCTTAGTCTTTTTGATCTCCTTCGATTTTCGAAGTATCTAAATAATAACTGTTCTCGTTAAAAGAGTAAGTAATTGAATAGCCACCAACAATTCTTGAATTATCTAATTAAAATGAAATATGGTTCAATCGTAACTGCTGACAAACATATTTAATTATTCTTCCTATGTTTTGTCCGATTGCGAAATAATTGTACTATCGAGGGTGCTTCATTTTTATGTTCCCTCACCCCCGTGGCACTAATTCGGCTGCTGTATTTGCCGAAATTGAATTGTTATATTTGCAGTTGAGGAAGCATTCTCTTGCTTCTGCTGGTAATATTGCTTATTTGAAGGTTCGTCCGGCTGACTTGGCTCAGTTCTTTGTTAACACCTCTGTCGATTCTCAAAGTTTCTTGTGGCAGAAGGTGCATTTTGAATCGACAAAACAATGAACACTGATATTGTTCTTACTAGACCTGATGTGCTGGTGTGGTTGTTTTAAATAAAGCCGACTATGTAAGCAAAATGAATGCTATTTTGGAAGATACTAACAAGTTCCTAAAACTTGGGGACTTGTCTTTTGATGACACTCAGAAACTAGAAAATAAATTACAAAAGCGTTTTCTTGAGTTATTCAGAAGAAAATTAATATTGAAGGAGGTCTATGAGTTTATTCGTCCAGTAGGTTCGCAGAGACCAAGAATGTATGGATTGCCAAAAATTCATAAACCGGGTATTCCTCTGCGTCCTATTCTTTCTATGTTTCATTCTGCCCAGCATTCTTTGGCTAAATGGTTGGTTGAAGTCCTTAACCCTGTTTTAGAATTTTATTCCGGGTGTTGTGTGAAGGACTCTTTTACATGGCTTAATTTTTGATGGCGGAAAAGTACATGGTAAAATCATAGAGAAATATGTTATATGTCACAAGAATTATGTTTTAGTGAAGACAATGTTTACTGACGCGATAAACATGGATTTGCCGCTACGAACCTGAGTCGAAAAGACAGTCCATGAAGTGTTAACACACAGATTCTCTGGTTAAGATAACTTCCGGGCGTTGCAGTCAATAAGAGTGATGCTGACAGATATCTTGGACAATAAATGACTCATCATTATCCGTCGTCTTCCCGTATGTAATGAGTCCCAATTTCTGGTCTCCTTTGATGTTGTCTCATTATTCACGAACATTCCTTTGGATGAGACAAAATCTATATGCGCAGATTTTTTTGTATCGTGGTCTATCTACTATTGCCCTTCGCTTTCCTGAGGAAGTTTTTATTGAATTGATGGGTATTGCCACAAAGTCAGTGTCTTTTAGTTTTGATGAGATCGTGTACCGCCAGATTGAGGGCGTTAGTATGGGTTTCCCTCTTGACCCCATTCTGGATAATATTTTTGTTGGGTTCCAAGAAAGACATTTGTTTGAAAGGTTTCCTAAGCCCTTCATTTACTTACGTTATGTGGATGATACCTTTGTTTCCTTTTGATCACATAACGATGTATTATTATTCTTCGATAAATTGAATGAGTTACACTCTTCTTTAACATTTACCATGGAAGAAGAAAATAATAATAAACTGCCATTTTTAGATGTGTTAGTGTTAGGTATCACCTACCTTTTCTGCATAATGAGCTGTTCAATCTGCCATATATGGCAGTAGCAGAGATCAGTCTGGGAAGAATAACCCTCCTTCGTCAGTAGTGTTATTCTGTTTTTTTTATTATTAAGTTACGAAAAGTAAGTGCTTTGTTAAATTTATTGTTAAAAAATTATTGTTGATTATTTGTTAAACTTGTTACACTTGTTAAACTCGTTGGATTTTTTGGAACGACTTGTTATTGCGTTTGTGCCCCTCCCCAAAACAATCGTTATTTTGTATTGTTTTTGAGGGGGGTCAACTTGAAAGACATTTTTATACTGCATTTACTGTGTTTTCATCCGTCACCATATTTACATCTTTTTAAACCATACGATTTTATATCTCCCTAGTTGCCTAAAGCAACTATGGGAGAACCAACACCTACTACACAGGAGGATATATTTATATCCCAAGAAAAACCGGAATGGCCGTCATTGCCTAGTACCTCCGCAGAAAATACAACGCCGGCGAGTACAATTCCTCCGGCACAAAAAGTGCCGTCAATACCAGTCTCCTGGTCGACGCAGAAAAACAAAAAATTGCCACAAGATTATAAAAAGGACAGGGTTGAAAAGTATGCCCAGTATTTTAAAGGGAATAGAATTCTACCAATACCTGAACTGGTAGAAGCAGTCCAGCCAAAAACCCTGTCCTTAATTGTCTCAGACATAAAGACCAGGAGACTGGCTGGACTGAAAAAAGACAAATTCGAGGAAATTTTAAAAGCAGCAGGAATCCCAGCTAGGTATTTCTGTAGACGTAGTTTTGCTGCCTGGGATATCCTGCAGCCATCACAAGAACTGGCCACCAAGCTGGCAAGTAACAACAGCATAAACACAAAACAATACCGACTACAGCCGGAATACATGGGCAGAAGACGGATCAAAGTCACCGTGTGCAACGTGCCAATACAACTAAGTGGTGACGTTCTGGCGGCGTTCCTCAGCGGCTATGGGGACGTCGAGGAATTTACGACCATGAAGTCACCCAGCGGCACGGCACACGGTGACTACTCATTTACCCTGTGCCTTAACAGGGGAGGGTTCCAGGCAATTCCCCACACAGTTGAGTATGAGGAGCAAGCCATGTTGGTGGTTGTGGAAGGCCGAAAACCGCAATGCTGGCATTGTAAACAAATAGGCCACTTTGCGAGGTCATGCCCACAAAAGGCCACCGGCGCAGCAGTGACAAGAACAGCAACAACAACGACGTCAACGGCACCAACAACAGTAAAGGCCACAATAGCATCCAAGACCCCATTAATATCAGCATCAACAAACAGCGCACCAGCGCCATCAACATCAGCAACAGCAAACAAGCTGGAAAGTAAAATAAATACTCCAGCAGAAGCTGGGAACGACCCCAATAGCAGAGATGAGGAGGGGTGGACCCAGGTAACGCGGGGCTAAAAGTCCCCACCTAAAACCCCGAAATCACCCCCTGCCAAAACCACTGACACAAAGGGCGAAAAAAGAAAACCCCTGGAAAATCAAAAACCAGAGGAAAAGAAAAAAGAAACCGACACAAAAACAGAGAAAAGAAAGAAAGAAAGAAAAGGTAAATAACAATCAACAACAACAACAAACACAGGAGGAAATGGATACCTCAATAAACTTGAAGAGAAGGAGGGATAGCGGAGATTCTACCACAGAGGGAGAGGGGGAGAAAAAACAATTGAAAAAGACGACACCGAAAAAACAACAACAGCGACAAGCCCAAATTATTCCTCCCCCACAACAAGCCAAAAATACCCCTGTAGACTCAACTAAACTCCCGCTATCCCCAACACCACCTACATTATCACCTGTTTCAACACCCAAAATACTCTCCCGGTCCCATTCAGCAACAAGAAACCCGACACCATCACCATCACCATCAACATCTGGCACTGGGCGACGCTCCAAGTCGGCCTCCAGAGAGGTCCAACAAGCTTTAAATTCATTTTATTTTTGTCAGGACATTCTGGAGTCGCCATCACTAGATCGGCAGATCAAAACTCTTCTGAAACCACTTAGAGACTTTAAAAAAATTGATCAAAAAGAAATAACAAATCCATATCTTTTTGAGGGTGCAGCCATGGTGACCACCATTGTCCGTTCGGCTGGTGGCCGAACTAAGGACCTCTGGCAATTTATTGAGGAAGCCAGTCGAGCGGACATGAGGCTGGCGGAAATGGGGCACGACTCATTAAATGAAATATCGGCAAAATGTACGGGCAGGGTCCCGATTTATGTTCATCCCACATTCTATAGGTCCCTAAAGTTGCGGTTTCCTTATGATGTCGGAGGAATTTCCAGGAGCGGCCGAGTTACTCCTGAACTTTGTACCGGTTCCCTGCGTCAGGCCGTCGGCATCCTCACCCCGAAGGATTTCCGGCCCGTAGTCGACACTGAGTAAGGTAAGTTGGATTGATGGCTTTAAACCTTGCCAGTTTGAATGTGAGGGGACTGAGGGATTCAAGCAAGTGTACACGCTTGCTTGCTGAACTCAAGAACCTCGGAGTGAATGTTGCTGCAGTGCAGGAGCCTCACTTCACTTGCGGTGCCGACTGTCGGGTGCTGGAAAGCGATTTTAACATTTTCTCAGCATACGGCAGCAGCACCAGCGCTGGGGTCTCTTTGCTAATTGGACGCAGCCTTGATGCTGATGTTGACGTTGTTTTTGCAGGTGACGGGGGCCGGCTGGTTGTGGTCGATGTTGCCCTGAAAAGTTTCAAGTTCTGTCTGGTTGCGGTTTATGCGTCCAATATCGCTGCGGAGAGGGTTTCCTTTTTTCGTCGGTTGGCGCCGTTCCTGGACGATTCGAAGCGGCTATTCTTAATGGGTGATTGGAATGCGATCCTTGATCCCAAGATAGATAAGGTCGGGCGGGGAGGTAGCAGATTGGGAAGGTGTGAAAGCAGCCCTGTCGCCTTCGTGACTCGTCACGGCCTCGTCGACGGGTTTCGTCTTGATCACCCAGGGCGGGAGATGTGGACGTGGCTAGATAGCTCGCCCTCTGCCAAAGTAGGCTCCTACTTGGACAGAGTGTTAGTGAGAAGAGCTGACATTGATTTTATTAGTTGTCCCACGTTCCACTTGATAGCGTGGACTGACCATAAACTCATTAGAGTCAGTCTGCGGTTAGTTAATAGACCTAGTCTAGCCGGCTACTGGAAGTTCAATACCTCCTTACTGGAGATACGGGACTTCCAGGACCGGCTGGAATCCCTAATTCAGCGGGCGTTAGTGGGGGCGGTTACCGGGAATAGGTGGTGGGTTTCTCTTAAGCATAGGATTAGAGATTTCGCCACCAAATACGGTCGACAGCTCAACTTAGATAGGACCGCGGAGGCGAAATCTATAGATGACAGACTTTCCCGGGCGGTGGCTGGGGGGGACTCCCTAGGTGTAGAGCTAGCTAGGAGGGACCTTGAGCGTGAGAGTAGCGAGCGCTACAAGGGATCAGTAGTTAGATCTAGGCTAAAAAGAGTTCTCAACGAAGCTGTGAAATCGAACGCGACTGCGCGTGAAGAAGAAGTGCGAAGGTTCCCCGATCGGTACATCGCATCTGTCAAGACCCCGGACGGGCGTCTGCTGCGATCGGGTCGTGAGATACGTGACGCCTTTCGGGCGCACTTTCGGGATCGCTTTGCCCACTGCACTGATCTCTCGCTCCGGGAGTTTCGTAGCTATCTCGCCGACTTCCCCCGTCTTGGGGCGGCTGAAGCGGCTAGCTGCGAGGGTGTGGTTACTGAATGCGAAGTCCGTGACGCGTTGAAGTAGGTCGGCCTCAACAAGTTGCCGGGAGTAGATGGTTTGCCCTACGAAGTGTACTTGAGGATGTCGCACATGTTTGTACCTATTCTGACGGATATGTTCAACCATTGGTTCGCCCAGGGAGCCATCCCTGGTAGCGTTACCAAGGGCGTGATCACATTGCTGAAGAAAGGTGGCAAGCATGTTTGGGAGGGTTTAGATGATTACAGGCCCATAACTCTGCTTAACACAGAGTTAAAGATTTTGGCCCGGGTCTTAGCGAATCGTTTACAGCTTGTCATTAGCGATCTGATCGGCCCCGAACAGACCTTTGCTGTGAAGGGAAGATCGATACAGGACAACCTGCACTTGATTCGCGAGGTCCTAGAGGGGATAAAAGACGACACCGAATCCGCGCTGATCAGTTTAGATCAGTCCAAGGCCTTCGATAGGGTTGACCATCGGTTCTTGGCGTCTATTTTCGAGACTGCCGGATTCAAACCGGAGTTCCGCAGATGGATTAGCATGATGTACCACAACCCTCAGGCAGTGGTGCAGGTGAACGGAAGGCGTTCGGGGGTAATCGCGATCGAGCGTTCGGTCCGGCAAGGCTGCCCTCTGTCTCCTCTTCTCTATGTCCTCGCGTTGGAGCCCCTCCTGCGCAGGCTTAGGGATGAGGGGACAAGTCAGGCACTGCGCGGTATCCCATTCGTTGGCCGCCTTGCGGCTAGTGTTTCCGCGTTCGCTGATGACGTCACAGTGTTTGTATCCCGCCGCCAGGATATAGAGGCTGTGAACGAGGCGGTTGTCGAGTATGAGCGGATTGCAGGGGCCAAGGTCAATTTTGACAAAAGCAAAGTTTTGCGGCTTGGTGCTTGGAGGGGTAGCAATACTCTTCCGGGGCCCTTCCGCTGGAGTGACGGACCCATCCGCATCCTCAGGGTGTGGTTTGGGCCCGACCTCCAACTGGAGCGAAATTGGTCGGAGGTACATGCTAAGGTGAATGCTCAGGTGGGAATCTGGCTTTCAAGGAGGTTGTCCTTAAAGGGCAGGGCTGAGGCGTGCGCCGCGTACGTCTTCCCCTTGATCCTTTACCGATTGGCTGTACTTCCTCTGCCTAAGGCACATCGGTTGGCGCTGCAACGATCCCTCTCCAGACTTGTCTGGGGAGGTGCAAGGCCGATGGTCCGTAGGCAGGTCTGTATCCAACGTACTCGCAACGGGGGTCTGGGTATGCCTGATCTGGAGAGCCACTGGCTTGCTGAAAGACTTGCATATCTGGGCGGTGTCTTGACGGGGGACTCAGTGTGGAGACGAAAGGCGAGTCGGACTTTTCCTCGCCTCAACTCAGACCCAAAGGCTGAAGGTCGACGTAGGCCTTTGGGTGAAGCACTGTTTGTCCGCGTGTGCCGAAAGGCCCTTCGTAACCTTCTTGGGTCCAGTGACCTTTCATGGCCTCGGAAGGAACTGTATCGGGAGCTAGTGGTGGGTTCCGCTTCTGATCCTCTCAGCGAGCGGCGCGGCTGGACGGCGGAGGAGATTCGCTCTCACTGGAATTGGGCGCCACGATCGAGCTTCTTGAACAACTCCGAGTTCTTGCTCACCTGGCGACTTGTACGGAATGCGTTGCCCCTTCGCGACTTAAACTACAAAGCGGGCCTGGCAGACATGCCAGATTGCCCTCGCTGCAGCAGTGGGTTGGAAGAAACGGCTGAGCACGCCTTCTACTACTGCGAGCGAGTCCGCCCGTTTTGGGATCACGTGGGGGAGTGGACGGCTCGTATCGAACCCAAAAAGCTTGTGCTGCTCGACGTTGGTTACGTCGTAGACAACGTTCTTCCTCCGTTTCACGGTGAGAAGCGTGTGGTGTTTCTCGTGATCCTAGCTGTAGCCCGAATGGTGATTTGGACGACGCGAAACAAGGGATTGTATGACGATGCAAGCTTTTCTCATCGTGATCTGGTTTTGTATTTTCGGCATCAGCTGAAGGTCAAAATCAGATGCGATAGAAAACGCTTGGATCGCATAACATTCAGCAAAAGGTGGGTGACTGCAGCGAGCCTGGTCGTACGAAAGGGGGCAACGTTGAAGTCATCCTTTCCTCCTCTGCCGGCCCATGGCGTCTACGGTACGGGTCCTTAGGGACCCCATCCCTGGTAAGTAGAATTGTTTTTTCCCCCTTGTAACCTAGTTAGCAGTATGTTGTGTGTCATTGTCCCCGTCATCTAGTCGTTAGTTTCTCAAGATCTTCCCCCTCCCTATTATTTTTGTACCTCAACCCGAATCCCAGCCCGCTTTTTATTGAAGATCTTGAAAATTCATATGTAAAAAATCATATTATCTGCTTCTATCGACCCATACCGCGCCCGACCCTTTATTTCTTTTATCTCTGTAGATTAGGATTCCTGCCTCACCTAGGGTAGGTCCGGCTTGTTTCCGGTTTCTTTCGACCCGGAAAACAGTAGGCCTCCAATTTTATAGACGGGGGAATGGGAGGGAAACCAAACGGGGGATTTTTTCCTTGTTTTCGTGTATATATGTTTTTCGGGGTTTTTTCTCCCATTCCCATCATATCCATTGTAAAAAACCATACATTGTAAATAAAATCATGCATCACTTTCGGGTTTTAAGTAGGACTTTTTCATAGAGAAAATGTGGTATTTTGGTGGTTGCTGCGTGTATGGTGATGGACGAGTGATTATATATTGTATTGTTGAATGGGTCGGCGAATGTGGCTAGCTAGGTTCCCTTAGAAAATATAGTTAAAGCATGACCGCTCCCTTCCCCCCCCCAACCACAAGGCCTCGTGCCTTCTTGTATTTACTACAAGAAATAAAAGAATAAGCCTACTTGTGTTCACTAACCAGAACACGACAGTTAGTTGAAAGATGTGATTCCTCTTTCCTCACATCGGTTTATTGGAAACCTACATTTACTGGGCTATATCTGAGTTGGCATTCTTTTGCCCCTAGACCTATGAAACTTAATTTAATCATATGTCGTTCCTATAGAGCTTTAAATATCTACAGTGATTGCAAGATTGAAGATGAACTTAAGGTAATCAAGGATATATTTATTAACAATGGGTATCCTGGGGAGGCCATCGATGATAATATCAAATTTACAATGACTAGGTTAAAAAATAAGAACAAAACCTTCGGTCCTCCGAAATGACCAGTTTACTATAGACTTCCTTGGGTTGGTTCTGCCAGCCGGTCCTTTGCTGAGAGGATAGCCTCTTCTGTGTATCACTGTTATCATGCTGTTTATTTAAGACCAATATTCAATACGAGTACGGCCTTTAATTCTACACACAAGGACAAGTTGCCTATCTTTAAACAAAGTATGTTAATATATAAATTTGTATGTCGATGTAGTTCGACATATATAGGCAGGACTTGTCAACGCCTCGAAGTGAGAATTAGACAGCATATAGCCAGAGTTATTTTAACAAAAAGGCTGACAAATATCCGGGCATTCCCAGGCAATGGATTCGGCTATTGGTGAGCATTTGCTTACCATAAATAGTTGCAGGACTAGCTATGAAGATGACTGTTTTTCTGTTCTGCATAGGACCAGAGACAAAATTCATCTTAACGTCTTAGAGGCGATTTATATCGCTATAAATCGCCCTCTTTATGCAAACAGTTAAGCAGTCATATTTTAAATGTTTCTAGGGAAGTGTTGGAGACTGGGTTGACTTGAATAATATTTTCACCCTGTCCCTTCAATCCAATTATTTAATTTATACCCCGTTTTTAATCATTTTTCCGGTGACTAAGCTTGACAAGTGCCGGACAAAAGCGCCCACGCTGTTTTATTGTTTTAAAATAGTTTCCCCTTTTACCAATGATTTCGTTATTCATTTGTTTATATATATATATATATATATATATATATATATATATATATGTATAAATACATGCATACATAAATACATACGTATATATATATATTTATATATATATATGTGTGTGTGTGTGTAGGTGTGTTTGTGTGTGCGTGTGTGTAAACATATATTCACCAAACAGAAAGATATATATCTTTCCGTTTGCTGATTGTGTACAACACTGGACACATCATGTAAAACGAACATAATTTTGATAATTTTGGTTTTAAACTCGCTCTTTAAATAGCAGCATTGAGCATTTTTAATGCAACTGTTCTTACTTGCATTATATATATATATATATATATATATAGAGAGAGAGAGAGAGAGAAAGAGGGAGAAAATGGTAGATTTGGTAAATTCGAAAAGATGTAAAAAAATAAGAGGAAAAGTGGATAAATCGAAACACGTAGCAAAATCGGCAAATAGTAAAGGGATATTTATTGAATTAATACCCTTAAAAGGCTTCAACTAATATATTTTCTCGGTGGACAATTAATCTGAAAGGACTTTAGCTCTATTTCCATGAACATTGGCATGAAATCTGCCTTTATGCTTAGAAGTGTGTTAAAGGCAGCTAAAAGAAGGAGTACGGTTAGGGTTGCAGTAGACCCTCTCAGAGCATTTTAACTTACAATTGTCCCGGAAAGTCTCATCCGTCCACAAAGTAAATGAAATTTCAATCTACAGGAGTGCTCTCCTATACTTTTATCGGGGAACTGGAAATTTCTGGGGTAGAGAATTAATGATAGTACTCAGTCGTACAGAAACTAGTTAGTTATTTCACAAAAAAGGGGCGATTTTATATATATATATTTATATATATATATATATATATATATATATATATATATATATATATATATATATATATATATATATATATATATAATCGCCCCAATCATATCAAGGTGACTTTTATTTGAGCAATACATTTAGAATGCTCTTTGAAAATCTTTCCACCTAATGATGTCTTTTTAGCCATTCAGTTTATAAAAAGATATTGTCAATCACAATATTTCATTACTTCCACGATAAAAGAATCAATACCATCACAGATCACTGTTATAACTAAAATCCAAAGGTATCACGTGTTGTCGTAAAGAAAACACACGTGTATCACAGTAATTAATGAGTATGAAATTTGTAAAACTGAATTCAGTATTGAAGAGATTGGGACCAGATTAAAGTGAATCAATTCATACACACGTACAGAAAGTAAAGTATGGCCTTAAAATTAACAGAGATTCATAGATGTACAGACCTTTAATGAAGAATTGCCTTCAAGTACGTACATGATATATCAATTAGTGTGTAATGATAAAAATGAATCAATGATACCGCTAAAATAAATGTATATTTATTTCCCCCATGATTTCACTTTGGAACTCTTTAACCAAACGCCTCTATCTGTTATGTCATGTGTTCTGTTAAAACCATCTTGAGGTTGCTGGTTCAATCCTGACTATACGTAAATAACAAGGAATAATTACAATAGCCTAACAAACACTTGTACGCAGTTATGGTTGATGGAATTACCGCTATTCACTCCGTAGATTAAATAAAGGATTCAGTTCGAAGTTCTATATAGAATCCCGAGCTTGACTTGAAACACCTGAAGTAGGCCGAAGAACGCATCGGCTGAAACATTGTGACTATAACAATAAAGAATGCACTAAATGATAAATGCAGAACTTTTCTTCCATGAAGTTCCTCTTGTGGAGTTCATCCTTTCAATCCACTGCCTTTTGCGCTTAACTTTATCGTAAAAGACTCGTTTTTCATTGCTTGAATGATATTCTTGAGAAACAGGTTTTTCTCTACCATGAAAGAAGAATGGTCGCCCTGGATATGGGATCTTCCTTATTCTTCTCGCCAAATTACCTTTTTTAGGCTCTGCGTTGTTGACCATTTCAGAGCTCGTAATTCTGAAGAAACTAGAAGAAAATGTCACAGTGTTTCGATTAATCACAGGAAGTTTAATAGAAAGTTTCATATTCGATATATGATTAAAAAGAGACTGAAGCTAAAAGAAAACTTACCGCTATGAATATGCGATCTTCCTTGTTCTCCTCATTAAGAATATGATCTACCCAAACGCACAACCTGGTCACTTTTTGCTCAGAGCTATTAATATAATTAATATAAGAAAGTAATGATCTCTAAACCTGTTTAAACAAATCAATGACAAATCGAAAAATTCAAAAATATGAAGCTTTACGCCATATCAAAAGGGAAGTTTTAGAGGTGTTTCTACCAATTGAAAACTCGCTGGAATAAGTGCGTTAAATCCCAAAGGGAGTATTTTTGATTAAAGAAAATAGATTAAGGTTTCATTCTTTGTTCATATCTGTCTATTTGAATACACCTAGTAAATCTGTGCATCAGTTTTTCAGCCACGAAGAATTGTTTATTCAATAATTAGCTACTTCTAATGACGTAAAGCTTTTTTATGCATCTTTTTGAGCTGCTGATAGACCGAATTAAGCTTTTTTATCTTCGACATAATTGTCATTTTTGGTCTGGTCTATGGTCTAGCATTATCTTTACAATAATGTCACGCCCTTTTTAAAAAATAATTTCTGACACTTTCCATCGATTGCTTCTTTCCAAAAGTATAATGGAAAACAGAACTATTTCAAATCAATCGTTTAGCTCACTAGAAAGCATTCATTATTTGGAAAACCTTTACAATCTTACAGTATACACAGTATCACGTTTTTTTTTTGGATGAAGATCGGCTTTTGATATAGTTAGGGATAATCTTTTTTTTTTTTTTTGCTCTACGATCTCTTGTGTTACATCATTTTTTATGGAACACGCGATAACAATACATCAAAGCGATTAATATATACATAGTTGGTGTAAATGGTTTTCACTACTTGATTTGGATATTTTGAGTATGGTGGATATCTCGTTATATAAAGTTCATTCTTATCAAATACTCTCGTGGTCTACTCAGGCGAAAAGCATCGTTCATTGGAATTACAGAAACTTAAATCCTACCAATAAATCAACCCTTATTTTTCTCTCGCTTTATCGGAGTCAAATTTATTATCATTGTTTTTACTCTTTGGTAGTGTAAATAACATATTTTACTTTTTTATTTTCAGATGAAGCATCACTAGTCATTATAATTATTAGTTTTAACTCATATTTTCTCTAATTTTTTTTCAAAATTTTAGTTGCCTTTTTTCATCGCAACACACGCAGGCCGTTATCAAACACCAGAGCTAATCAGATATGGTAATAAAAGCTCTTCATGAGACTCAAATTCATGTTCCCTTTTGCCTAAGGAAAAGCCCGATTCTTCGTTCCGTATGTTTTACCATTAACCCCCCGATATTAGAGAAGCGTACATCACATCAACAATTTATCCTCTTCTTAGTCTCCGTTCAATCGACGCAATGTTTGAAATGACAATTCTGGTGAGCTGTGATAAAATAAGCAACTAAAATTTTAAAAATGAAAGTCAAATCTTTAGTTTATTATGATACTACTCAAAATTATAGATTTTATCAAGAATTATTATATCAATAATATTCTCTATACCTTTTGTAATTTTAATCGCGAATTACGTGTATTTGGTTTTGAAAGTACATCTAAAAATTGTCTTATTGAAAACAAGTACTGAAAAACAGTAATATACAAGAGGGCCTAACTGATCAAATTCCGAATTTGACCAAAAGAACAAAAATCCAAGACTCCACCTACCAGCGGCATGAATTCTATTTAATTTTATTGAGAGCAATAAAAAGCAAGAGTTCGCTCCCAAATCCGTTTTCTAAGGGTATTTACAATTTGCCTTGAAGTAAAGCCAAGTGAAAGCGCAAACAAGATAAAGGACGATGATATATTGCTCGCTAAACGCAATAAAAATTTCACAGTTTTATTTTTCAGCTGCGAAACTGTTTGTGCAGGTGGAGACTGTTTGCTGTCTGTATTTAAAAATGGCTTCCTTAGGATTTGAGCGGGAAACATCACAGGAAATTTCCACAATGTCCATTGCCATTCATGCGCGCGCGCGCGCGTGTGTATCCTAGAATATATACTTATTTATTTACATACTCGAAAATACATCTGTTAAAATGTTTATCAGTTTATATTAATTCGTACTTATATACAGGGCGAGGCAAAAGTAATGGAGCTGTCAATAACAACATAATATTTTTGGTTCCACTCTTATTTATGCCAAACCATAAGATGAGCAAAAGTAATAAGACAACTAAGAATATTTCTGTTATATTTTTCATTTTTTATCATTCTCCTCAAGTTTCGAACTTTCGTTGGTAGAAAAGTATTTATGGAAAAAGTTTTTAGAAAGTTTTTAAACGAGTTGATAAGAGAAGCGACGAAATACTGATAATGTACCATATCCATTTGTTGAATGAAAATTATTTCATATATATATATATGATAGTTCAACCCTGAAATTACATAAAACGGTCAAAACTCAAGACATTCGGACTACAGACGTATCAATACAATCTCACCTGAAGATTGGATTTATGAAGCTTAGAGTCGTGAGTTATGATCCTGTTATATTTTATTTCATAGTTGAAATATCAGGATATTTTCCCGCATTTTATGCGCTTTATTTTATTGATTTAAAACAATTTTGACGATAAATTCTAATTATATGTATAAACTTCAAACTTCAGATTTTATCTGAACACAATAAATACTTTAGACATACCATATATAAAGAAAAAGTGTAAACATTTGCCTCAGAAATTGAATATTTGAAAATAAATTTTGGTAGAGGCAAATGTTTACACTTTTTCTTCGAAGTTTTTTTTCGAAATTTTTTTTCGAAGTTTTTTTCGAAATTTTTTTTCGAAGTTTGACATGTCATCAAATCCTTCGTAATACTTAAGATAGACTATGTATAAGTAGAAAAAAAAATTACCTACACCAAAGTTTACAGACAAATTCAACAGACGTGGTGCCTTCAATAAGTTTCCAATGTCAAACTTCGAATTACGGATAGAGTACAACGGTATAATAATTTTAAAATTTTATATTTTAAACCCGCTTTACAATGAAAGTATTAAGTACTTTTTATATAATTTTGTTGTTGTTGTTCTTATGCATAACGACGACAAAATTCTACTGTATATCAATTAAATAAAACCTTTAGATTCCTTAAAAGATGGCTAGTAACGAAAATGAGACACGGAATTTCTGACAACTTTTCCTAAGTATTTTGGCCATGTCTTCTTAAAACAAGATTTTCATTAGAGAGTAATATAAACGGTAGACTATAGCAGTTGGTTGTGGACAAAGCTCCATAGCCTTTAATCCTCTTCAACTACAACCGACCCAACCCTCCATAAAAAGCCACTAATAAATCCAGGCCATGTTCGTATTTAGATTTGATTTATTTCAGTTTGCCTACGAAGACATCAAACGAACAGGTGAAAGGACAGAAGAATAAAACGTAAAAGTGATTAAGAGAGAAGTTGATGGCTGAGAGTTTGATAGGCATAGAAGAGGAAGATACTGAGGAGAAGAAATTCACTTCTGTGACTGAGGGGAGATAAAAAGCATGAAAGAAAGAAAGAAAGAAAGAAAGAAAGAAAGAAAGAAAATCATAGTGTAAAATAATGTTAAAAACGAATTGACGTACATATAAAAGTCTGGGAGATAGAGCAAAGAAAAAGTGTAAAAGTGAGTGAAAAAGAGAAGAACAATTAGGGATAAAAGAAGAAAATTGAATAATAATAAAAGATGTGGAGATACCAAGAGAATGAGAGGTTTGTTGAAAGAAAATGAAAAAAGATAGTGTGTGCCAGTCAATTTCAAGCTTAATATCAAATTATTCCATCAATATCACTCGCAATAAAGTACTTTGTGTTAAAACATTTTCTTAATTTATGTCAAACACACATCTCTGTTTCAAAATTTAATATCACAAATATTTTCTTGATTAAGGGACCGCTAGATCATCTATACTGCTTTTGATGTGTTCGTTCTTCTTCAGTAAAAAAAAAAAATTCATTAGTTCGCATCCATAGAGCAATTAAGGTGTCTGTCTTTTTCTTTCCATGAAGAAGAAGAAGAAGAAGAAGAAGAAGAAGAAGAAGAAGAAATTCCGACATAAAACGGAATAATTCTAAAAAGAAAAAAATCAAAAAAAGTAACATCAAGGAACGAAAGTTAATTGTTGAAAAACATTATACACCAAAATATATAAATAATCTATATGAAGATAGGAAAAAAAATCAAGTCTCGCAGTAGCTTTTCTCTTTACTCAGCATTGCTTCCTTTTGACCGTTAGATGATGACCTTAGTATTTTATCAAAAAGCATTTAAAATTAATTAACCCAGCACCCCACATGCAAACTTGAAAAAAATGACAGGACCTACTTTATAAGGGTGAGTTGTGTAAAATATTGCAAAGCTTCGTCAGCATTACTCCTTTTCTATCGCCTTAAGCATCAGAGATCGGCTTTGACATTACCACCCTTAGTGCCTGGTAGTATATGTAGCTGGATATATGACCCCTTGAAAATGACCCTGATAATTATTCCTTGTCACAGAAAACCGAGGATCTTAACAATGACAGGTAAGTCGAAAAATTAAAATGTTGAATAAAAATCAATTACATTTCCGCCAGCATTAACAGCTTCGCTAATCACTGCGCCAAGCCAACAACCAAGCGAATTGCTAAATTTTATCTGTAACAATGTCGGTGAAAGCATAACATGAGTCGAAAAAACTATTTAGAAATGATTAAGATCAAACAGAATTGAATAGTCGATTATGGTCATGGTGGTATCTGGCATTTAAAACCAAACTTTCGAGTTACTTTGATATTTCACGGTGAAAAAGCAAAACAGGAAGGATTCAACTATTTCTATTGTTTGTGCGCCTGCGCACTTTGTGCTTTCGCTTCCGACATAATTACATTAGATTTTTCTTGTCTTGCCGCTAGAGGAGCGTTTTGGACCCGGTTTTCTGAATTCTTGATTCCGTAGGTCCTGTGAAAGGTCGGCTCTTTTTGTATCATATCATGCTGGGGTGAGATATTTATAGACAAATGGTGTAACTAGATGGAAAGAAAAACAGTCACCCCCCACTGAGCTTATTTTTCATAGATAGCTTCTTTTTTTCAACATTTTAAACTCTTTAATTCCTTTGTATGATAAAAGTTGAATCTCATAATTTTTTCGGGCTTTCATCATATGACGTTGGAAGATCAACATCCCTGTGTTTTGGACTGTTGGATCTCCTATTATGAGTTGGTGGCTGCTGGTGTCTGAAGAACCGGGACGTTACTGCTTTTTACATATCTATTTTCATCTTCTTCGAGTTGCAAGTCATAATCCCTGATATTTGTAAATTTCATTCATAATGATTCTATGATTAAAACGATAAATGGCGGTACACCTGAGCACTTTTGACAAAAAATTACTTAACGGTTTTAATTTTATCATTACAGTTTATAATGAGATAATCCAGTGGTGAGTTTGACTGGAGGCTGTTGTTATTAATATCCAGCAATTACAGCTGCAAGGACATATACTGTATGTAATTGTATAATGTTCGATTTGTTGAGACCAATTTATATTATATGTTTGTATTTATCCAACTCCTCCGCTACAAGCAGAATTTAACACATGGTCATTTTTAAGCAGAATAAATCTGATTTTAATTCAGAGTTTTCCTTCGAGACTAGTTGCATTATCAAGGCTAGAGTCTACCCTACTATTTACTAATAGCTGATGGAGGCAGAAAAAATGGATTCAAGCCTTTCCCACGGACATTAGCGCGAAAGTGAAACACAAACAACTTCATCCGGGATTTAAACACGGGTCAATTCCTTCGATGATAACCGCTGCGCTAAACGCACATTTATTTATATTGGGACCTATTTATGATGTAGTAACATGACTTCTCTTAAAAACTTTTTTGCATCTGATTTGAAATACAATTTTTTTTAAATGAAGAATTTACATGTCGTAAAATTAGAACCCCTGAACGTTAGAATGTGGTTACGCCCCTGCTACAAATCCACACACATACACGCACACACACATTCGGAACAATTTTTACTTGGTTCTAAGAAATGTTCACCGCAAATGAATGTATATGTGTGTCTGCACGCGCATGCGTGCATGTGCGTGCGTGTATGTGTGTGAGGCGAAAGTCATTTTTCTTTGACTTTAGTTGGACTCAACGTCCTGAATCAAAACATAATGAATAGTTATTTTAACCCACTAGAATTTATAGCTTTGTTTTATTTTCATACTTTAAATTGTTGATTTCGATAAATTTTGTAGGCAGTGTTTATGTTAAGTAATGTAAAGTAAATGTAATGTTAAGTAGAGAAAAAATAACGTGGCTAGTTATTTCGGGGCCATGAAAATCAGCCCTGACAAACAAACGAAATCCTTCTAATAACATGACTCAGACGAATAGATTTCAAGCTAAAATAATAGAAATGAAATTTGAAAAACTTACATGTTTTGTTCTCCCTATTTTTGAAAGAATTACTTTTGTTTCAACTTAGCAGGTAAATTTTCACTGTAAATAATTTAGCTCTCTTTATTATAACATCATATGACGGAAATTTAATAATTATACTTCGAGCCGAAAAGATTCGAAACCCATCAAAGTTCTGTGCTTGCTTGAGTGTGTGTGTGTATGTGTGTGCGAAAGAGAGAGAGAGAGAGGGGGGGCAAACTTGTTCGTGCTCCCTCGTATTTGTGTACACGTATGATCTGTTCGTTGATACTGAGATTGAGTTGTTAACATCAAAAATTCTAGTGGCCAATGAGATAGGTACTTAACATCTGTTTTGAAAAATACAATAGATGTAGAGAAAATATCGTCTCGGTTTTTATAGAATAGTCAGTTGCCAAGTATCAACTGTGCAAACCTGCATAGGCACAGAGACTTGATGAAATGTACTAAGAAAAAAAAAGTGTGGCAGAATGCTACAATTCTTATATTCTAAATTATACATATAGTAAATTTGGCATAAAGTATGAGTCCAAGTAATATTGATGACTTGGAGATGCTATGGACACACACACACACACACACACACACACACACACACACACATATATATATATATATATATATATATATATATATAATATATATATATATATATTTGGCAGATGAAGCACAAAATTTGACTCTATTTCATCGAAAATAACCTTTAAAAAAGCAGTCCTTATTTTAAAACGTTCTTCATGTGCTTTAGCCTTACACCTATTTCTCACTTGGGTGGTCTACTTCCATTGTATTCTCATTACTATCACTTGCAGATGAAGGGTTGGGAGGTTTTTTTCCTCTGTCTCAATTCAAAGCGGCTGACCTGTTCACAACCAACTTCTGACTGTTGCTACTGACTACCATATTGGTTCTTCCTCAACTTGACCTTCAGCATATGGTCATCTTTTACATGTCAGGTAGACTAGGTTCAAGTATGATAAGGCCATGAGTTGAAGGATCCGGTAACTGTCCTTTTTGCTGATACCTATAGGTATTTTTTGCCGATACCTCTAGGTTAAGTTGAGATATCAAAACATGGTGCCTTCAAAAAGTTTCCAGACTTTTTTGTACTGGCATTTAAAATTGTTGCAGACTCTTGAAAATTCACTATGTTATTGCTATACATCTATTGAGATTACTGACCAATTTTTACTATTTCAGCTTCAAATGAACAGCTTCAGCAGGAATTGGAATACATCATACTAAACCCTCATTGTCACTGCTGGTGAATTTCAAAAATGCAATCTGGATGTGAGGACACTTTACAAGACCGATATGCAATAAAATTCTGTTTTAAACTTGGAAAAAAATGCCACAGAAACGTATTGAATGCTTCAGACTGCTTTTGGAGCATCTTGCATGAATCGAGCATCCGTTTTTGAGTGGCATAAGAGATTCAAGGAAGGCAGGGAGTCTGTGAGGGATGGTGAGAGGTGTGGGAGGAGTCAATACACCAGAGTTGATTGGCCAAAGGGTTAGGGTTAGGGTTACTATGTTGAGGTATTAAGGGCGTTCAGCAAGAGATTCCGTCGGAAGAGGCCAGCACTCTTCAAATCGGGGTCAGTGGTATTTCCGCCAGGACAATACACCAGTCCACAACTCCATCCTTGTCACAGACTATTTTGACAAAGATGGGTATCAAGACAGTTCCTCAGCCTCCCTATAGTCCAGAACTTGCTCCCTGTGACTTTTGGTTATTCCCTAAGCTCAAAGGCTGTCGTTATGAGACAATTGAAAAGAAGAAAAGAGGCTGTGACGAAGGTCATTGACACGCTCACACAAGAGGACCTCCATGGGGGCCTTCCAGAAGTTGTTGTAACGGTACAACAAGTGCATTGCAACCGGAGGAGATTACCTAGAAGGGTACTAGAGTTTCATGCGTGTACTATCAATAAAAGTGTCCATACGAAAAAAGTATGGAAACTTATTTAATGATCCTCGTACCTATAGGTATCTCAACTTTACAAAAACAGTCTTATTTGATGACCATAGTTTTGGAAATTTTGATACAGAAGAATAAATGAATAAAAATAAGAAAACAATATCTGAAGGCTTCCGGAAAAAGTACTTTGAAAAAAAAAAGCATACTTGGTAGTTATTCAGGTTTGTCTAACGATAAGTACTACTTGATTATGTGATTTCGATATTTTGTTTTTCTCATCTTCGAGAATACATGACATTAAAAAATGACATTATAAATTTTGGATAAGGTTTCTTAAAATTGTATACAAAGATCCTCTTCATTTATACATTAGCGTACATCATATATTTAACCCTCACTTTGTGCCCGCCTTACTCAGTCATACTTTTGATTTTTTTTCCTCAAAAATGAAAAAAAGGCAAATAATTTTTTCCGAACAAGAAAAATCATTTTCAGACGAAATTAGGACACTAGTTTTCAGGCTTTTTTAAAAGATATTTTGTTTATTTGGAAATATGAAGATTTTTAAGGAGACTCATTTTCTCAAAGCATTCAGTAAGAGCTAAGCTGTGTGTATATGCTTTATTGGTGATCGACAGTTACAAGAAATAGCTCCTAAGTTTCCAAAGTCATTCTGTTGCTCCGATGCAGACTTAATTCGAGAGTGGCTTTATAATAAAAGATCAGAACTAACATCAAAATCCCGACATGAAAATAAGTTTTTACTACCCTATGTACCATCATATCATCACATTATGACACAAAAGATTATAAACAACTTGACAACCATTAAGATTAATAATTCAAATTTTTTTTTTTTAATTATCTTTAAGTATTTTTGAATGCCAAGTAACGCCGAGAACGAAAATGAAGCAAAATGCCGACATACATGGATATAATTTTAATGAAAAAAAGCGCAGACACACATGAAAATAGGTTTCTTTTGTTACGACATCCCTATGCCTAAATAATAACCAAAAAATTTAAGGAATTTTTATATTTTTAGTAAAATGAGGTTTTTTAATGTTACCATTTTTAAGTTAATTTCTCAATTGATTTCTTTAGTTATACAAAATAATTCCGTTTTATATTCCATACTTTCTATGTACTCACTAGAAAAATCCTTCAGAATTATATCGGAATATAATAATTATATTTAGATTGATATTTGCGAAAATGTGAAAATGTTGCCGCGTAATAAGTGGAAAATTATCATATCTGACCATTGGCTAAGAAAGATCATTGTCCTCTACCACAGTATTTTAGTAAGTTTCGATTTCTGTGCTACATTGTCTACAGTATTGTCCATATTCCACACATTTGTTGATTAAAAAGTTAATTTTTTCCAAACCAGAGATACAAAATTTTTATTATTTCTAGTCGAATATTATAAAATAAAATACGTTGCTGCTCAAAAATAAGTAGACTTGTTATATATATTTATGCAAATAATTTATGTTAATAAGAAAAATATCAGCTAATATCTGATTTGATTATATAATTCTACGAGAAATCATAAAATCCTGGTATGTTTAGTTTAGGAGAAAGGTTTAAAAGAAATTGTTGGAAATGTACTGATTTATAGTCAATACTACACACACACACACACGCACACACACACACAAACACACATATATATATATATATATATATATAGTCGATAAGATATACATATATATATATATATATAGAGAGAGAGAGAGACAGACAGACAGACAGACATATATATATATATATATATACACAGACAGACAGACAGAGTTTCGATAAGCTAGTGACTTGGAAATAGAAGGCATTTGTGTGCGTGAGACAAAAGGAGGGAAAGCTCTTTCATGCAGGGCTTATGGATTCATTACTTTTATGTAAATCTAATGAGTTACAATGTTTTGGGGGCTTTATCATCAATCGATTCCACCGGTTGTAAATGTATCAAGTTGCCTCGTAATAACTGATTAATTATCATATAAGGACGAAGACTATATAGCCAGCGAAAAACACTTAGTTATAGGAAAACAATTGTTCAAAGAAGCAAATAGAATTGTTCATAGACGACGGCACCTCCTTAAAAATGGTTTGTCGGCGTGACAGAATACACCGACTACATCCCCAGCAGAAAGACACCCTCCCCTTAAAATGAGGTGTCCTGGATCTAACACTAAAATACATCCGATGGTGAGGCTCCAGTTCGTGGGCACTGGTGTGTATGGTGTCACTCCCTGGTCCCCTCACACTCTGAGTAGTAACTGTTCTCCATGGATATAATACATCTATTTGAGAATCATTAGAATAAGATAGGAATATTTAAAACCATATAAATGTGTGTGAATAAATGAGTACACCGACACACCGACACACACACACCCATATATATATATATATATATATATATACACACAAACTCACACACTTAAATCGTCCTGTTTTCTGAACAGTCTGGGAGGTCTTACCTCTCAGCGGAAAAGCAGAGAGGTAAGACATTCCACAACATGTGTATTGGGTATGGCATTAAACTACACTTGATAGTGAGGCTCCAGTTCTGGCGCTTTGGTGAATCTGGAGTACCTATTCATTGCTATTGCTTTCAGTTCTACTTTGAATTAGGATTGTAGTACCTGTTTGGGATCCATCTATAGTTCAAATGGAACCTTTCAATTATTTAGTAAGGATTGTTATTGGTTATTTGAAACCATACACCTGTGTACAAACAAAGTAGAATTACTAATGTTAAATAGCAATACTTGAAACCATTTAACTGCATGCAAACAAACGATTGATATTAAATACAATTATTAGCTTTAAATAGGAATACTTGAAGCAATTTAACTCGATGCAACAACACGTTAAAAAATAATGACCAACAAACTAAAATAGATCTTACACTGTACTGTGAGTTATGTGGTCGAGTCTTATTCATCTCTATTTTATCAAATGTATTTCAATATTAAGTATTTCAATATTATGCATCCTGCACTTCTATTTATCTAGACCTCTAGATATGTTTGTGACGATACTCTATGGATCAAGAAATGAAAGTTCAAACTGGTTATTTATATGTTTTTAAACATGGAGATTTGGAAACAGGTATACCATTAAAATTTTACGTTTGTTTGGAATGGATAATCCTATAAGATGGGTTTAAAGGTCTTCAGCACTTATTACTGAGGGATCAAGATCATTGTCTGTCTATGCCGAGCTGAAATCAGAATACTGAACAGATTTTTGAAGAATAAACATTTATTAACCAGTGTAAACTACTAGTTACTATTGGTGTGAATATCTATCGAAACAAGAAAACTAAATGCTAGGAGAGATGATAATAATGATAGTTACTTCGAATAGTCATGTGATCAACTGGTAAGTAAAAATTAGACAACAGTTTGTTAGTTTTGTTCTTTTGTTTTTGTTTTTTTGTTTTTGTTATAGATTTAAAAAGAAATAACAATGAAAGACTCGGGTGTAATTTTGAGGGATCACGTGATGACAACTTTAACAGGATTGTGATTGTTCTCGTTTTGTCACGCATGACGAGACTATGCATTCGCATTTTTTGTTACTCATTCATAAAAACAATTCATTACCACGCGTGTGCATATTTACATTTACAGGCTTTACTCTCCAAAATTTGTGAACTGCTTTTAAGCCTTGATTTCTGCGGCAATATTCGTGTGTTTCAAATAATGTGAAAGGAATAAAAATACATATAATCAGGATTTGGGCAAGGTGGACCAGAATAGCACGACTGGCTAAAAGAAAGGTCATTTGTTTCTGAGAACTTATAATTTCTACGACTAAATAAACATTAAAAAAATTTATTATTCTTATACACAAACGGGCACATCAGTGCGCATTTCCTACTATGCAATCACGTGAACCTATACTTAACCATTAATGTACTTAGCCATATATCTTTTTACATGTTTTGTGGGTGAATTAGATATTACTCTACTTGATCTTGTATCATAACTGTGGCAGAGACAGTGGATTAATAGATACTTACATTAACCATCCACTAAAGAGTGCACTGTTGACAGTGCTTAGAATACTCTAAGTGCATCACCTTCTGAGGTTTATAACCTTCTCCATCTAAAATAGGTTCTGAAGGACTGGTGAATGTGGAGTCACCCGGCCATTGCCATTACAGTTAGGTCCACTCTCACCTGGAATGATAGTACCGATTAGGGTTTCATCTCTAGGTCAAGTAGATCAGTTTAAAAAATTCATATTTGATTGGAGTACTTGGAAACATGTACGAGGATCATTAAATGAGTTTCCATACTTTTTTCGTATGGGCACTTTTATTGATAGTACACACATAAAACTCTAGTCCCCTTCGAAGTAATCTTCTCCGGTTGCAATGCACTTGTTGTACTGTTCCAACAACTTCTGGAAGGTGCCATGGAAGTCCTCTTGTGTGAGCCTGTCAATGACCTTCGTCACAGCCTCTTTCATCTCCTCAATTGTTTCATAATTTGAAGAGTGGTGGCTTCTTCCGACGGAATCTCTTGCTGAACTCCCTCAAAACCTCAACATAGTAACCCTAACCCTAACCCTTTGGCCAATCAACTCTGGTGTATTGACTTCCTTACTCCTCCCACACCTCTCACCATCCCTCACAGACTCCCCGCCTTCCTTGAATCTCTTATGCCCCTCAAAAACGGATGCTCGATTCATGCAAGATGCTCCAAAAGTAGTCTGATGCATTCCATACGTTTCCGTGGCATTTTTTCCAAGTTTAAAACACAATTTTATTGCATATTGGTCTTGTAAAGTGTCCTCACGTCCAGATTGCATTTTTGAAATTCACCAGCAGTGACCATCAGGATTTAGTAGGGTGTATTCCAATTCCTGCTGTAGCTGTTCATTTGAAGCTGAAATAATAAAAATTGGTCAGTCATCTCATAAGATGTACAGCAATAACATGCTGAATTTTCAAGAGTACGGCAATTTTAAATGCCAGTACAAAAAAGTCTGGAAACTTATTGAAGGCACCACGTAATTGTGTGAAATTTGTATTAAGAATTATTTTACTTTACAAAAAATAGTTAAATAGGAATAGTTACTTGATACCAAATAACGGCTTGCAAAAAAGACTGATTTTGGTATCAAATCCTCAAATAAGGACTGACTTGCAGTAAAAATAACCAACGAAACCAAACGAAAGACGAGCAATTTTTCCTCATTATCTTCATTGTCTTTGTTTTGTACTGAACATTTACAATCTACGTCTTACTCTCTACAATTACCCTACCCATTATATTTCTTTAGTCTTTTAGATATCTCCTAATATTTAAAATGTCGGCGACTTCAGGCCCCTTGTCGATATATAATTTTTGGGACAAAAATGTGACTGTTCTTTGGGTGGGGGTAGAACCTAAAAACTGAAACTTATTTTTATCTAAATGGTGAATGCAAGCATTGCATTTCTATATAATAATATGAAATTACTCAAACCCTCCACCATGAGCAGGATGTCACATAAGGTCATTTTAAACGGAGTAAAGTTGGTTTGAATTCAGAGTTTTCCTTCACTTAGATTAGTTGCCTGACCAAGAGTAAAGAACTCAATCTGGCCTACAATTTACCCCTAACTGCGCCAAGAATATATGTCCAAGGGCATTATCGTTAAGTGAAACGCAAACAATTTCGTCCAGGATTTGAACTCGGCTCACCGATTCCATTTCCTGCGATGATAACTTTGAAGGTTAGCGCACCTATTCATGATTTTTTTGTTTTATACCGCAGATATTTGCTCACTGAGATTGCGCGATATTCTTGACAATTATCAAAATTTCTTTCGTGTTTTCCAGGTGAGTCAAGTGCTGAGATTTTCAAAAAAAAGAACACCCTCCTTTATTATTTAATTTTAAGATGACTCTTTGTCAACTTTTAGCTTTGTATTTTCTTTTATATTGATTTTAGGGTATTTTTTTTATCACAACTAGTGTCGTCAACCTAACACAAGGAAACAGCGCCGATCGGAAATGATAAAAGAATAAGCATTCGGTAAATTCGAAATCACGTCCCCTTTGTCTCGGAAAGGCAACTTAAACTTATCGTTTGTTCTCATTGTCAGTAGAAAAATCAATCTATAAAAGTTTATGAAGTTTAAATAAGTTTTTAACATTAATATTTTGATAAAAAGGTTAATGAACAATGAGAGCGTAAGTATTTGGGGTTAAATGTGTTTTGTTTTGTTTTGTTTTTTGTCGTTGCATTTTTTTGGGGGGGGGGAGAGGGTAGATTTACAAAAAGTAAATGTACTGGTGTCTTATTTTACCTGCACATATGCGTTCATAGTCTCAAATATATGCCTATGTGTCTATCATTAAACAGCCAGACGATTTCTCATCCCAAACGACATATTATGTTGACTACAAAAGGTTAGCTTCGAATTCAACAGAAAATGAATAATAGTATTTTGTATGAGAACATCAATTTGAACTTGATATGCTAAAAAGAAATTGTCACAGCAGTCCAATAACTGATACATGTCGACGTTTTAAAGCGAACAATAGGACTACACATTATGTCTACCTGTCCAAAACCTGCTTATTGTAGCTTCTTTGGATGCATATACTATCATTTAGTGTTACAAAAAGAAAAAACTGGAATATACTTGTCAAGTTAATGGCTGTATAGCCCATTCGTCAGTAGACAGACATCAAAGTCTCGTCTTCCAGCAGCTTTGGATAAAATGTCAAAAACATTTACATTGCCCACATATATGACATGCAGCGCTCACACACACACACACACACACACACACACACACACACACACACACACACACACACACACACACACACACATATACATACTTATATGCGAGGAGAATCAAATAAGTTTCCAGACTTTTTTCGTATGGGCACTTTTATTGATAGTACACACATGAAACTCTAGTGAGTGTGTGAGCGTGTCAATGACCTTCGTCACAGGCTCTTTCATCTCCTCAATTGTCTCATAACGACAGTCTCTGAGCATAGGGAATAACCGAAATTCTCAGGGAGCAATGTCTGGACTATAAGGAACTGTTTTGATGCCCATCTTAGTCAAATAGTCTGTGACAAGGATGAAGTTGTGGACTGGTGTATTGTCCTGGCGGAAATACCACTGGCCCGATTTGAAGAGTGCTGGCCTCTACCGACGTAATCTCTTCCTGAACTTCCTCAAAACCTCAACATAGTAACCTTAACCCTAACCCTTTGGCCAATCTACTCTGGTGTATTGTCTCCTCCCACACCTCTCACCATCCCTCACAGACTCCCCGCCTTCCTTGAATCTCTAATGTCACTCAAAAACGGATGCTCGATTCATGCAAGATGCTCCAAAAGTAGTCTGATGCATTCCATACGTTTCCGTGGCATTTTTTCCGAGTTTAAAACAGAATTTTATTGCATATCGGTCTTGTAAAGTGTCATCACGTCCAGATTGCATTTTTGAAAATCAGGCTTTAGTAGGGTGTATTCCAATTCCTGCTGTATCTGTTCCTTTGAACCTGGAATCATAAAAATTGGTCAGTCATCTCAATAGATGTATAGCAATAACATACTGAATTTTCAAGAGTCTGTGACAATGTAAAATGCCCGTATAAAAAAGTCTGTAAACTTATTGAAGGCCCCACGTATATATATATATATATATATATATATATATATAGCCATTTATAGTGGTTGGTTACTTGGCTGGGTTTTATGGCATATCAACCATTGTAGGTTATTTAACGTCAAATCCTCTTTATACATATATATTAAATATAATTTGTAAACACATTTTGTCGATAAAATTTTGAAACGAGTCTGAGCTCATTTGTTTTTACACAGTTCAATGGTTTCAAGTATTCTTATGTAACAGCAAAAATTTAACATCAGTCATTTGTTTAAATATATTCAGATAGATATACATATGTCAGTGATTAATTTGTCGGTAATTTAATTTTTAAATGTGTTAGAACTAATCTGTTTGCATATTAGTATTGCAATTGCATTTTCAATTAAAGGGTTTCAATTATTGCTATTTAGTACTAATAATTCTATTCAACATTACTCATTGGTTTGCATGCAGTTAAATTTCCAGAGTCTGGAAACTTATTGAAGGCACCACGTTTATTACATGAAAGAATTATGTCTGTTTGTCTTATCACACACACACACACACACACACACACACACACACACACACACACACACACACACACACACACATATATATATATATATATATATATATGTGTGTGTGTGTGTATATATAAGGTATTCTTCTTCACTCTAGTAAATCCAGAGTAGGGAACAATTCGATCAGTACAAATAGATTGTTCAAATTTCGAATATCTTAATATTCATGGTAAAGAGCTCAATGTAAATAAATTCACATAGCAAATATTTTACTAAAAAAACAAGACCCACCCCCAAACGAGTGTCCTAGATATATACACTAAATAATCTGATGGTGAGGTTCCAGTAATGCTGTAGCTTTGGGGAATGCGGAGTACCCCTTTATTACTATCGCTACCAGGTCCACTCTGGCCCGGAGTTTTAGCTCTTCATAAGGGTTAAATAGAACTAAACCGTGCCTCCTTCACAATACTGATTTTTGCATTTAACCTGCGTATTCATGCAAAACTGAATTGTTCAAAATAAAACTGTTTTGACATTTAAACTGCGTACTTATTCTAAACTGAGTTGCTCGAAATAGAACTGTTTTGACGTCTAAACTGTGTACTTATGATAAACTTAATTTTCTGAAATAAAACTGTTTTGATATTTAGCTCTGTGTATTGCCCAGTCGGCTGGAGCTGTAGAATACCCCCCATGAGTGTCCTAGATATGACACTAAACAATCTGATGGTGAGGTTCCAATAATGCTGGCGCTTTGGGGAATGCGGAGTATCCCTTCATTGCCATTGCTCCCAGGTCCACTCTGGCCCGGAGTGGTAGCACCTGATAGGGCCCTATCTATGGGTTAAATAGAACTAACGGCATACTTATGTTAAACTGAATTGTTTGACTAAACTGAATAGCTTGAAATAGAAATGTTTTTCACAGTTAAACCGTACTTACATTTAAACTGCGTGCTTATGCTAAACTTAATTATTTGAAATGGAACTATTTTTTGACATTGAAACTGTACTTACAATAAACTGATTTGTTTGATATTGAACTGTTTTGACATTTAACTGAGTATGAACAAAATTGACAATTAAACTGTACTTAGATTTAAACTGCGTGCTTATGCTAAACTGAATTCTTTGAAATGGAACAATTTTTTGACATTGAAACTGTACTCACACTAAACTGATTTGTTTAATATTGAATGTTTTGACATTTAACTGTGTGCAAACAAAACCTGTACTTATACTAAACTGAATGAAATGAATTAGAACTGCTTGACTGAACTGAATAACTTGAAATAGAAATGTTTTTCACAATTAAACTGCGTACTTATGCTAAACTGAATTGTTTGAAATAGAACTGATTATTTACATAAAATGGATTTGACGTTAAATAACCTACAAAGGTTGATATGCCATAAAAACCAACCAACCAACCAACCAACCAACAAGATCCAATAAGAAAATAAAATAAAATACAACCAGACAAAAAAGACTTTTCAAAAAGCTAATAGCAAAACTTCATCAATTAAAATGCGCTCGTTGTTTCCCGCTATATATTGAGAAATTAGAATTGCCTCTAAATTTTCAAATAAAGAATTACACGTACAGAGCTAAGTCCCTGAATTATAATCAAGCAAGAATAATTACGCTTAACAGACCATAAATTTTACAAAGATGCAAAATTTGATATGCTGAAGATCGAAAAAAACTCATGTCAATAGATTTTCTTGAAACCTTTACCTCAAAAAGACCCAACAATAACTAAACGACCAAAAAAATATCACATTTTAATCTTTAAATATTTTTAGAAATGTTTTGAAAATTCATTGACTTTTAAAGACTGACCTTCCTGTTTATCGACATTTTCGAAAAAAATTGGAACCTATCTCGTCGAATGTTTAAATCGTTAAGTTTTAAAGGTTTCCTTTACGCGTGAAGCCAATCCTTTGGCATTCATAAGCATTTCAGTCTTTTATTCCATGCTTACTGACACGATCTTCAGGTGGACACAAAATGTTGAGTTGCTTGTCTTTGTGGTCATTTTCCGGGAAAGAAAGAAAGAAAGAAAGATGGTTTCTTATAATTATCTTTAATGTTGAAGCTATGGATATTCAATCGGAAACAGATGCTGCATTCAAAAATGTATTTTGATGCCGGCACTTTGGCACCAACTCTAATATTTTAAACTAATAATTTCCAAAAATTTGGGTATTGCAATATGCATAATTTTGAGAGATACAATCAACAATTAAAATGAAATCATCTTCACAATCTGCCAGTGTCGTGCTTTTTTCTATCATAACTCGATAAGGACGCATTAGAATACATAAGAATACTTGAAACCATTGAACTGTGTAAAAACAAATGAGCTCAGACTCGTTTCAAAAGGTTATCGACAAAATGTGTTTACAAATTATATTTGATATATATGTATAAAGAGGATTTGACGTTAAATAACCTACAATGGTTGATATGCCATAAAACCCAGCCAAGTAACCAACCACTATAAATGACTATATATATATATATATATATATATATATATATATATACGTGGGGCCTTCAATAAGTTTACAGACTTTTTTATACGGGCATTTTACATTGTCACAGACTCTTGAAAATTCAGTATGTTATTGCTATACATCTATTGAGATGACTGACCAATTTTTATGATTCCAGGTTCAAAGGAACAGATACAGGAGGAATTGGAATACACCCTACTAAAGCCTGATTGTCACAACTGGTGAATTTTTCTATCGAAAAAGCTTGATCATTGATTTTATAATCACATTTTAGTTCCAATTATATCAAATTGTATCCCATATTTTCTAAGCAAACAGTTATGGTCAGAATATAGAGAGATGAGCAGACAGATAGATTACAAGGAATATAAGATTAAAATATTTTACGAAAGCCTCAAATGCCAAAATCTATTCTTTCATTTTGGTGATAACAGATGTTACCTCACCACACACACATTGCTTTAAAAGCATCAATTGGTCAATGACTTTACTAGGATTTCCTATCCTAAGGTAAAAAGGAAAGTATTATTCCTAAACTGTCATGGGACGCGAGTATCTTTCCGTACTAAACTTCCGTCATAACGGAAATGAACATTTTATTTGATTTTTGCTGGAGTTCTAATTTGAGCATGTGTGATAGAAAGAGAAACAAAGAGGCTAACAAAAAAGACAAAAGAAGCTTTGATGGAGGAACTGTTTAATAGTTGTTTCTCGAATGTTTATTTTCAGGAGGAATGAATAAATTTGTACATAAATATTAAATCCATTTATCTATCTCAGTTAGCTCATATATATACATTTATAATATATATATATATATATATATATATATATATTGAGAGAGAGAGAGAGAGAGAGAGAGAGAGAGAGAGAGAGATAATCAAGTAGTACTAATAACACTTCCATGAGTGCTGTCTCCGCACCATCCTCAACATTCATTGGATTAACTACGTCTCCAATATTGATGTCCTTGATCAGGCAGAAATCACCAGCATAGTGGCCATGCTGCTGAAGTCACGGCTACGATGGGCAAGGTATGTCTCCAGAATGGAGGGGGCATCACCTGCCCAAGATAGCCCTGTATGGTGAACACTCCTTTGGCTACCGTGACAGAGGGGCACCAAAGAAACGCTTTAAAGACTCCCTCTAGAAGACCCTCGGTATCTGCCCCATGGACCATCAACAATGGTGGACACTTGCTACTGACCGTCAGACCTGGCCCCGCAATGTCTACTAGGTCGTTTTCACCTTTGAGGACTCCCGCAGAGCCAACATCAGGGAGAAACGCCGTAAGATGAAGATCCAAGGAGCCTCAGAAGCCATACTAGACCAGACCTGCAGTCGCTGCGGCTGGTCTTGCCTGTCCCGTGTCGGCCTAGTCAGCCGTCAGCATGCCTGCAGTCGACATGAACAATTTCCTCCATAAATCTTTGTTCGGGAAATCTAGCCAAGAAGAGATAAATAGCACTGTCTCCATCATCCATCGCTCCGGGAAGATCCTCTAGACTACATATAGTATCCACATTTAGGTCCTTGCTGGTCGGCACTAAGCCATGTGTGGAAGTCTATGGGATAACATCGCTTATGAGTTCTTCCTAACTTCTCTAGCATATCTTTTTCGTCTTACTCGTATGGTTTGTGAAATGAGAGGTTATTAGCCGTATAGCTACCTTTTTGTTGGATGCTACTTCCAGGATTTGTTCAAAACAGCACGGAGCATTATAGTGAAATTTCCATGTAGCCTTTCTCCATGCATTTTTGTAAGCGTACGGGTAATGTATTCATATAATAGTACCGATGCCGCTATAACTTGGAAGAAATCCCGTTATATATATATATATATATATATATATATATATATATATATATATATCGATGTGTTAATATCTCACTTAATTATCTATCAATTTTTCTATCAATTTATTCATTTACTTATCTATTTCCGTCTGTTTTTGTCGATCTGCTTCAGTCTGATCTATCTATCTATCTACCTATCTATCTCTGTGTGCGTGTGTGTGTTACACTTCAAAATACAAATATTATGAGTGAAAAATTTTCGAATAATCTTCTGTACATACATGTAACTTTAGAACCCGCTGATAACAAAGCATTACAACCGATCAATTTCTTTTTTAGTATTCATTGTTTATAAGAATCATGAGAAAAATCAAGGAAGATATTATTGGTACCCCACTTTTTGTTTTGAGGTAGCCCTAATTGAGTAAAATCTGAATATTTTAGTATTTTTTTCTGATTTTGGTTGTGGTCTCCACAACTTTTTAATATTTAGCTTCTAACCTTGCCAATAACACAATTTCATTCTTTAACAATTATAATTGAGCTCTATAAACCCAAAGAAGTTACGCAGGCTTTAAGTTAAGTAGTCCGATTTCATTAATTTAAATTTTAGTTCCTGAAACTTCAACTTTAACACCAATTTTTTCAAGACAGGAAAAAAGATTTAAAAAACATGTTCAAGGTGTTTTTAACAGCAAAAATGTTACTCTTTCTCCACTGATGAAAACCTTTCAGATAGAATGTCATCTTCAGCGGTTAAAATTGACTTCAAAATGTGTAAAAATCACGTAAAATTTTCCCACGACTGATGAAGTCAGCATAATGTGATAACGAGACCGAAATATTATTTTTTACTTGGTTCGTAATAAGTTCTCCTAGTTTGGTCAAAATTGGTAAAAAGAATCTCCTGGAAAGATAAGTCACTCTACACTTGCGACTTTGTATATATCGTGCTCTAATGGATTTAGTTGGAAAGAATTAGAATTAACTGGAACTTGAGAAAGAGGCGCAGGGATCTCGACCAGGCCTGAATTCATTTGTCTCTGTCTACATTTCTGTTTATTCTATCTAAGGATCTGTCTATCTGTCGGCCTGTCTTAGTCATGTCATATCTTGTAGCCGAAATAAAATGTATAGAATATCAACAAGGTGTCTAAGATCATAGTTATTGTTATTCATTAATCTTTCTTTAAGCCTCGGGATTGCTGATTCTATATGGTCACCTATGTTAGAACTGCACAGGTTCGTCGCTTCTTTATTTTACTACTCTGTCGGAAATGAGTACTTTCACCATAACTTGACCATATATATGAGGATATTGTTATTGCCAAACACTAGAATGGATTTTGTTAAATTTGACGTTTTATCATTAAACAAAAGATTATAACACTCATTATCACTATATCAAGATCTTTGAATAAAAGGAACAAAAGTAGGGTCGGCAGCTGATTCGTTTGCATATATCAAGAGAAACTAAAAGACTACGAGCATCGTCGTTACCGTTTTATGCCATAGCAACGTTTATGAACAAGTTTGTTTTTAGTGCTGGCAATTCGATATTTCATCCAACTGCGTAAGTTTAGCAAGAAATAGTTTTGCCTTGTTTATTACCGTAGGTAATTTCAATGTCTGGATGATTTTTAAAAAAGTAACTGAATGCAGTCCATAATGGTGAAAATTTCTGAACTTCCAGATATTGATGCTATCTTAAGTGACAGATGCAGACTATATATATATATATATATATATATATATATATATATATGAGGGTAGGTTTAAAAGTTCGTAGGCTGACCAAGATGCTCTCTTGTAATGGGGAGGAATAAAATTTAATTTTCATCATAGTCCCACTTGCAGTACACTCACTTCTTCCACTTTTGCTGCTGAGCTTAAATAACATTGATAAAAGATATCATCAACTGCAGGTATACCGTCAACAAATGAATATTTCATCCAATCAACTTTTCAGTCCTCCCTCATATATATCATGATGTACAAAGAGTGTCTAAAAAAGGGACTGGTGTTACAAATAATTTATTTCAATTCCAAACAAACTAGATGTTTTCCACTTTAAAGTAATCTTCTTCGAGTCTAATGAACTTTCACATCTTTCTCTGCTACGCTTCAATACACTGCTGGAATGATTCTCCTGGGATGTCCCTCAGCTACATCGTTACAGCCCTCTTCATGGCCTTCGCGTCTTCAAAACGGTTTTTCTTGATGATCCCCTTGATCCTGGGGAAAAGAAAAAAAATTACCCGGAGCAAGACCAGGTGAATAGGGAAGTTGTTACCATTGAGTGATGTTCCTCTCTGTCAGAAATAGCAAGATGCCCAGCACACCCAGTCAGCTTACTTTTCAGACATGCCCAAATCTTCAGTGATAATCTTTCGAAAACTCTTTTTTCATATCCTGCTTACTTGCAGTTATTCGAACAGTCAACCAATGATAGCCAGACACCATCTTCAATACTTGCTCAACATTACCTCAGTACTGCTTGTTGAAGGTTTCATCCTCTTGGAGTAATCTTTCACCTCCTCACACCCTTCTTTGAATATCTTGCGCCACTATTTTTTTTACTTCAGGTCGGATATGATTAAGAAACAGGTTGTTGTAAACTTGAACAACTCTAGCAATAAGAGATATCCCTCAATAGTTCTTAGTGATTCCGAGGTCACCTTTCTTAAGATACAGATTTTCGTTCATTCCTATATAGTGTTTTGTTTACATAATCTGAGAAGTATGTTGTAAAATGTTTTTTGCTATACTTCAGCTGGTATTTTCTCGAGGCTTGCAGCTTTTCTGCTTTTAAGTTTTTGTCTGTACTAGGTCAAGTTCTTCCTCCGTAAAATATCCTTGTTCAATTTCCAATTGGTTATTAATATTTTATGGTAGGTTTATCCGTTATTTCAGGAGGGTTTCTAAAAGATTCTTGAAATGTTCTTTCCATTTTTTATATAGGGTTTCAGTTTGTTATGTAAAGAAAGCATTAATTTATTTCAGATTCAGACTTTTGTATACCAACCTTAGCCACCAACCTTAAAGAATCTGAGTAATTTTATATGAAAATGAAAAGTATCAGCATTGATTTGTGTGTGTATGCGTGGATGTTTGTTTTTTGGCTTCGTTCTAGTCCTCACAAAACATTTTTCTTAATTTCACATTTTAGAGCTTTGTTTCTTTTTTAAATAACGTTTATACTCAAAACTATTGAATATATATAGGAAAATAAAACAGTAAAATTATAAATGTGTGATTCATTTGTTAAAACTTCGATTTTAAAATCTTCATGCAAATTAACTATACCCGGGCTGTGATGAATATCATTTGTTAGTACATATAATACACAGCGGAGTAACTTATGTAATAAAGAGATGAAATGTAAACAACTCTAGACGAATCAGTGCAAATTCTCAATAATGATTCACCAGCAATTTTGGGTGAAACACCAGATTGTGCAAGTGCCACACATTCACCAGACCTAGCGACCTTTTCGTCTGACCTAAACTAAAATTCATAATATTGAGGAGGTAGAGGATATGAAAATAAAATACGACAGTGCTGCCTCACACCAAAAATTCAATGGAGCTTCGAATATGGAAAACTTGCCGAGCATTGAATCGATAGGTGGAGTTTTTTTAAAGAAATTTAACGTTTATTTATTGTTCGTTTCTACCTTGGTAAATAAAGCCACAATCTCATTAACAAATAAAAGTAAAGTTAGCGACCGTAGTGGAAGGTAATCCGAAGGCTCTCCTTTCAACAGCTACTACACTGAGGTGTAGGGGAGGGCGCTACACCTTCCCCTGGATTGATCCACTTTACCCTTGATACGTAACATATAATGCCGAGTGTTAAGTAAGGATGTATCAAGAAACATTTTAAAAGTATGACCCAACCCGCGACTGAACCCAGGTCCCCAGGACCATTGGCGAACATTCTACCCACTGAGCTGGATTCGTTAACAAATACTTTGTCATAAAGATGTACTACTTCTGAACTGAGTGGGAGCATCTGACTTAACTTGGCTTTTCTAATTCTAATCAATATAATCAATAATCTATCATGAGTTCAGTGAGTTTTTCAGCAGTTTTCCTGTTTTCCAATCTATCTATTTATCAACACTTGTTTGTTGGGTCGACTTGATCTGCAGTCTTGTACGAGCCACCAATTTTTTATTTTCTTTCTTTACATTTTCTTTCTTTCATTTATTTTCTTTAATTCTTTTAATTCTTTCTTTTTTTTGATTTTTTCTTCCATTCATTTTTCTTTGTTTATTACTTTTCTTTTTCCGCCCTTTCTTTTTTTTATTTCTTATCCATTTTTTCCCCTTCATTTCTTTCTTTCTAACCAAAGAAATATTCCTGCTCGCTTCATGTAAATAAATAGAAACAGCCTCCAAGAAGGAAGTCTGCCCTTATATTAAACTGATTACTGATATATCAAAAAGTCACATCGACTGATTTTCTTTTACCCTTTCATTTTCCTTCTTATACGCTTTCAATCCACTTAAGAAAAAAAAACAACTTTTCCTCTCATTTTGCTTACCATCCACTCACAACAAACAGCTTAAAGGTAAAATTGCTCGAGATCAGAAAAAAAGGAAGGTCTAAGGTGTGGGGACCACCGACTACGGTAATTCTTAATCCACACTAAGACCCTTCTCAACGGTTCAAAAGGTCACTTGATGGACGCCCTCCCGTTAACTATAAAAAAAAATCTCGATGTTCTGGTTCTCAAATACTTTCTCTACTTCATTTTTATTTTTCACTAATCACACCTGCATGTATGAGAAACTGGGAGAGCTATATAAGGCACATAGAGTCAATAGTGACTTGGTTTAATTAGATAGAAGAGAGAACTGTAAGTCGAGAGGTTTATAAATATCACGAGTGGAGAGCGGAGTAGTTAATTAAAACCAACTTAAAAGGAAAAAACAACTTTTATCTTCTACTAAATAACCCTTCCTTTTGAGATCTCTAATGTGCTTGAAAAATCACCAACAAATATAACGTTAGTGTAAACATTTTGGTTAAAAGATTGCTCAAAATGTGTGAGAATTTTTAAAAAAGTGTTTAATACCCTTTTTTTAAAAAGTGTTTAATAAAGCCGATTTGAAATCTAAAATATCAAAACATTAAAATTGTTAAATTCTGTTCGTGGCCGAATTTCCGACATAGATAGAAAAATACAATTTATAGATAGAAAAAATACAATTCTCAGACAAAATTCTGAGTGAGAATTGTAACTCTCTTTCTTTCTTTTTTATTTATTTATTTTTTCTTGTTTTTCACTTTCAAAATATATGGAACAATTAATAACGGCAGTAAATGAGACAGAAATTATCTGAATAGCAAGAAAATCTTTGAATTTGAAAAAAAAAAAAATTATAATTATTGAATCTTTACTGGCTCTAACTTTAGCAACTCTTTAGTTATATGATGGCAGACAACAAAATAAATTTGGTGACTTACAGTCAAGTTTCGCTTTAAGTACCGGATCCCACTAGATCACCAAAGTAAAGTAACGATGAAACTGCTCAGTACTTAGAAAGTTGACCACTTAGAAACCGCAGGTATTGTAAGCAATCTGAGACCCGTGGGCCAAACTAAAAAATATATTTGCTGTAAGACTAGAAGAGTACGCAGCGAAGCGTAAGAGAGAAGATAAGAGAAGCAATGTTTTAATGAAATAAATGTGATATACATTTTAATAAATTTCTATGGCTACAGAAGTATGAACAGTGCATAAAAATGCCACAAAAAGACTAAAGAATATTGAGGTAAGTCATGAATAATTTCTGTTTTTTAAAAGCAAGTTGTAACTATGCATTTCAAACTTCCAAAGTTTCAAACGCAACCGAAAATTGTCAGATTAAAGAGTGCTTTCATCGGTCATTCTTATTTCAGTAGTGAATGAGCGTGCATCACAATTTAATTTATGATCTCACGCCCCTAAAATAGAGGAGTTGAAAGTGCATAGTCGAGATGAAATCTTGTGGGAGTTTTAGAATAACAAAAACTCAACAGAAACAGTTTTAAAAAATTGTGTTAAGGTGTTATTACTGACCGTCTCGTCCGAAATAGGTTTTCAAAGTATCGTCCATGAGAAATTAACACCGACTAGAATACGCATCAAACCTTTAAGAAGATGCTTTACGGGAACTATTGAAACGCAATCTATGCAAAAATACTTGAGAATTAGCAAATGACCTTCGTACAGAAATCAGAAATCTGCCGCCACTTGAAAAAGATAAGAAAATTGAGTAAGCTGGGCGTTTGGGTTCCTCATGTTCTGAGAGAGAAGAATAAGAAAGATTGCATATCCATAGTGTTAACTCTTCTTTCAAGCCAGAGAAATTACCCGTTTCTCAATAATATCATTACAGATGACGAAATATCTGTCTTTTATGACACTGTTCAATGCAAAAGGCAACGGATTGGCCAGGATGTATTTCCGCAGACCATCCCAAAGGTGGAACTTCATGGAAGAAAAGTTATGATGTGCGTATGGGGGGATCACTGCGGAATTATTCCTTTTGAGACTGTAAACTACAGACATTCAATGTGGACTTGTTCTTTCAACTGCTGCAACGTGTGCATGAAAGTCTAAGAAAATAGCCCGCAATCGTCAAAAGGAGTAATGTTGTGTTTCTCTGTTATAAAGCAAGGTTAAATTCAGCAAGAATTACGCAGAATCTAGGCTATCTGTTCTACCTCATCCACCATAACCAACAGACCTCGCACCAAATGATTTTCATCTTCTTTTGTTCTCAACAAAATTCTCTGAATGACAAAATATGTTCTCAAGAAGATTCAGTAAAAACATATGAGGAAAACTTATTGAACTCGAAACCAGCTGATCTTTACTTGAGAAGAATCAACAAGCTATCGGATAAATGGCAAAAAGTGATTCAAAATAATGGCGAATAAAATATTGATTGAAATTTGTTCATTGTAAGATTATTCATCAATGAATTATTTTTTACGAAAACGAAAATTATTTATTATTTAACCCAATTATAAAAACTTTATTTTCTTTCTTTATACATAGGATTTTATTATTCTTTTATATTCTATAAATATATTTGTTTACCCATCTCCCTCTCTCACTCTGTATGCGACCTATTCTTCCCTAATATTTAATCAGAGCCGGTGGAGAAGAGATGGATTTATGCCTTTCCGAAGAGTACTGGTAGGAAGAGAAACGCTCACAGCCTCATCTAGCATATTAAAAACATGGTTATTATCTCGTTTTATCGTCGAAGTCACTTTCCCACTTCCTTTAAACAGAAATGACATATTTTGTTTTCCATTGGTATCAAAATTTAGCTTTACATGCTGGAGCTCGAAGTCATATCAGTACGCAATAATGAGTTCATATGAGTCCCTGTTATTGACACAGACACACACACACACAAACTCCCCAGACCTCCAAAACTGGAATCTCACCCCTGGATATAGTTTAGTGTCAAACGCAGGACACTTTTTTGCGAGGGTTTTACCAATCTGCAGTGGATGCAATCGGCGTATTTTAGGTCCTGCTAGCAGCGCAAGAACTATGTGTGTATGCATCGAGTATATATATATATATATATATATATATATATAATTAACTTAAATCGCGAGTCGGAATTCTCCTACTAAAGTTTCACCTTAACGGATCATCAGGGAGTCTCATACCGACCAATGATAAAGGAGAAAACGCCGTTTTTTATATTCACCAAAAACCTAGCTAGCTTAAAATTTACATAAAAGAAACAAATAAAATGAACAAAAAACCTTATTTTTATTTTAAAAAAACAAAAAAAAATTCAGGTATAAATACTCAGAAACCTATCTCTAATTATAGAGCAACCACCCCCTTTTGTGTTTACAACTCCGACCTTTGGTTTAACATATCCCTACTTTTACAAGACGCTATTGCTAATTTTTCCTCCATGCAAAGGAAATTTTTGAACGAAGCAAGCAGGAATATGAGGAGGCATTGAAGAATGACGGATATCGGATCAAATTAGAATATCGGGATAGGGAGGGAAGTAATACGCAAAAAAGGAGAAATAGACCTAGAAAAATCCCATGGTTTAATCCCCCCTATAACATGGAGGTAGTCAATAACTTAGGGAAAGAATTCTTTAAGTTGTTAAAAAGAAATTTCCCCAGTGGGAACCCGCTACATGAGATATTTAATAAGAATTGTGTTAAATTAAGTTATAGTTGCATTCCCAACATCAATGGCATAATAAATAAGAGTAATATAGCTAAACTAAGTAAAGAGAAAAATAAGGTGATTGCTAAATGTAATTGTAGGGATAAGGTTAGATGCCCACTGGAAGGCCAATGTAAACAAGAATGTTTGGTGTATAAAGTGGAAGTATATAGTGATCCGGGTAATGATAGAAATAAAAAGATATATTTTGGGTCGACGCAAGGGGAATTTAAGACTAGGTACTATAACCATAAAACGAGTTTCTCCCACGAGAAGTATAGGCATAGTACCACGTTATCTAGTTATGTGTGGGAGGTCAAGGATAAAAAGGAATAGATCCAATACTGAAATGGGAAGTAATAACGAAATGCCGTAAATATAGGGCTGGCGATAGGGACTGTTTGCTTTGTATGGAGTTTTGACCAACTGACTGCATATCTCTTGATTTTTTTCAACTGGTGTGACAGGGTTGGAATTTTCTTTCTTTTTGTCCTATGATATTTTTTCTTTCTCCCCCAGGCGTTGATTCGAGATATTTTTATCGCTTGTTCCTGGCGGTTTTTTTTTCTTTTTTTCTGGTAACCGTGAATGCTGGTAGATAGTAGATTAGTAAATATATATATATATATATATATATATATATATATATATATATATATATATATATATATACATATATATATTTACACGATGAAAATCTATGTATGATATAAATCATATTTCATACACATGTTGCTACAAGAAAAAAAAATGTTCAACTAAAAACGCCTATAACACATGATGTGTCAAGGACAGGCATGGTTTTGGAGTTTTTGTTATTCTTTAAATTCAGGATGTTTTCTATGTCATCAGGACAAAATATTACATACGAATGAATTGTTAATTTTAAAATTTTAGAATGCCTACTCCAAGCTCGTAAGTTATTTTGTTGATTGTTTTGCTTTGATAAATGATATTGAATAGATTCAGTCAATGAACAGGAGAGGAACGCGAACAAATGCCCCCCCAAATGAAACTGGCGACGATGCACAGGCCCTTAAAGCCAATATATGATAGACTCTATGTGTCGAGAAAAAGGGGAAGAGGATTTGCAAGCACTGACGATTTGCATATATTCATGGGCTTGAAAAATATACAAAAAAAGGGCAAAGAAAGTTTGTTTACAGTAGACAGCAATATCAACATAAACAAATTAGAACCAAACTGAAAAGCAACAATCACAAAGTCAAGAAAATAACTATGGGAAAAGAAAAAAATGTATTGATATTTCAAACCGCAAATTAAGAAAATTGCACACGAGATAGTCTGGACATGGCTAAGAAGAGGAAACCCGAAGAAGGAAACTGAATCTCTTTTAATCGTAGCACAAAATGGCATAAAAACTAATTATACCGAAGCAAAAATGGATAATACACAGAAGAATAGCAAGTGGCTGAGATAATACAGTTAATCACATAATAGGGGAATTGTATAGGAGACTAATGTTTGGTCATGCTGACAAATGGCATATGCACAAACCAGAATCTTTCTCAAAAATTAGACATATAAAATTCCCTGGAACTTTGAAATACAAAGACTGGAGGAATTGAAAACCAGAGGAAGAATCGTGATCATCCAGACTATATAGACCACAGCACTATGGAAATCAGCCAGAATACATAAATAAGTCCAGGAGAGCTGAGGTGAGTATACTAGCCGATTCCCGTTGTACTTTCGTCTATCTGTCAATCCTCAGATCTCCAGCTCTTATAGTCTCTTTTCCAATTTCTTTCTGACTTCTATTTTATATATATATATATATATATATATATATATATATATATATATATATATATATATATATATATATGATCTCTGTCGCTTTCTTGGGTCAGTTTTTAAACTATCGCTGTATCTATCAAGGTTTTCGTTTTCATATAATTTCACTCTGTCGTCTGTTATAACGGTAAAGTAGACTAGCTGAAAAGAGCTAGTTCTTTTCTTCTTTTTGATGTGAAAAGGTCTGGCTTGGGGATTATTTTTGTTTTTAATTTTCTCAAACAAATTTTGTTCGTATGGGCAAAATTTAGTAATTTACAAAATTTCAGAATTAAGAATATTATTATACTCTATTGAGAGTTTTACACACAAAAGTTAGCTGATGGTCTTCCACTGGAGTTTGGGTGACAGCAAGTCTTCTCAAGTCTCCAGAACTCTTCTCAGTATTCTTGCCAATGATAATAATGCTGCAATCTGGATAGTTTTCACTTATTCTCTAATTTCCAATTCTTCCAGTCTCTTTACCAATCCTTTAGGGATAGTTCCAAGTGGATCAATTACAACTGGTATCACCGTCATCTTCATGTTTCAAAGTTTTTCTGGTTCACTAGTGCTTATCTATCTTTTCACTTTCTTTCAATTTTTTCAGCCGGTCCTATTATTATTATTATTATTATTATCATCATTATTATTGCCGTTGTTTTTATTGCTGTTTTTGTAGGTTTACCTGTCAGTTCAGTGAGAATTTTAATTGCCATTTCGTTTTCGTTGATATTGGTTGACTTATAGATTCTTGCTGGTGTTCTGGTACATTTGGTACGATTCTCTGAGACCCCATTCAAATCGATCCTTATCTCAAGTAAATGGGACTTAAGCTCCTAATAAAACCACCCACTTATCTTTTAATAGTGAACGAATCCCGAGAAAGACACTTTCTGTTGAAAATCACTGGTCCTGCTGAAAAAATATTAAATGAAAGTTGATACATAAGAACAACAACAACAACAACAATAATAATAATAATAATAATAATAATAATAATAATAATAATAATAATAATAATGTTGACAGAAACATGGTATAAGTAAATAATGTATGAATTCTTTGACCGAACAACTGGTATTTTCGCGTATGAAATATCAATCATTGAGTACAAAATTATACGTTGTGAGCTGAATGATCTACTTGTGTATAAAATACAATTCTCCATTATACATATATACGTGTGTGTTTTTTCTTGCTCACACACACACACACACACACACACACACACACACACACACACACACACACACACATATATATATATATATATTTTTTTTCTTTTTAGTATTCTTTATCATTATTATTCATGTAGCGTACAATATCTAAAAATATACAAGCTATTCTACTGATAATTATCAATATTTTAATGGCACAGTTATTTCATACTTAAAGCAAGTATTCAATTCGATTAAAATTAATTATATAAATAAGAGTGTGTTTTAAATATATCATCTAAATGAACATTTAAGTTTTTGTAAGCACCGACTATAATGATGAACTCATCTCTTTTAAAGGTGGAGAATTAATTGTTGCAGTCGGTTCTTATAAATCGAAAAAATAAGACACCATCTACACAAGCGTCGTACGATTAATGAAAATTTTGTGAAACGTCCGGTAACGCTGAAAGCTTGGGCGAAACAACAGATTTTAAGCGTTTTTCAGAAATAATTTAACTCTCTCTTTCTCTCTCTCCTTCCCCCCTCTTTCTCTCTCAGTATATGTGTGTGTGTGTGTGTGTGTGAGTGAGTGTGTATAACTTGTATGTTCACGGGAACAACCGACTATTAATAGTCCATCAACATCATGTCACTCTCACAAAGCAAAATAGTTTGTCACAACGTGATCCTTATTTCACAAAACTAACTTCATCTTTATGATGTCTGTTTACGTCTTTCCAAGGAGATAAATTTCTTTTCTTTCACAAATGATAATGCCAAGACATTACCAGAAACAAATATGTGAACTCGGAAAAACATGCTTGCATGGAATCCATTAACTGAATAACTATCAAGATAAATTTGAATATCAGAAAAGAGATTCATCAATTATATTTTTTATGAATACTCTTCCGTAAAAATTAAAATTTTTACGTTGGTTACTTGGTTGGCTGGATTTTCCGTTAAGTCAACTCCTTTTGGTTTATTCCATTCCTAATAATTCAAGCAATTATGTGGTTTCAAGTAACAGATGATAATTTTTTTTTTTTTCGTGCAATCACTTGGTTTCATTTTTTTCCGACTTTTAATCCAAACTAACGAGTTGAAAGCGGCAGAGTGGGGGGGGGGTAGCGAGAAGCAAAGGAAAATATTTATTGGTATCAGAAGTGACTAGTTAGTTCTTTGTCTTCGAGAATAAGGTTGTTTTTTTTTTTGTTTTTTTACCGTGTAATTTTGACATGTTCCAAAGAATGGATTTGCAAGAGGCGATAAAAAACAAGGAATTCAGTTATATGTTCATTTTTTGTTTACCTATTTTCTCTTTTTTAATATCATAATTTTTGATTCTAACAACAAACTTGAAGGGGAGGTTGCTCTTGTCTTTAATAGTAGACTTTGAACCCGAATAGAAGAAAGGAATACTTTGAAGGGGGAAGAGAGCGAAAAGAAATAAAGAAGAAGGATAAATGTACTTACACTACGTTAAAACTTTCCAATTTTCAATTAGAAAGCGTAAGAGAGTTTTCCCCGTCAGATTTTCCAAAGGGACGTCATACATTTATTTTATTTCATCTAATTTATTCTATTTGATTTTTTTTATTTATCATTTAAATTTCAATTATTTTTTTCACGATTATTTTATCAGTGTTGTGGCGGAATCACTTACTAATGGCCTCAACCACTCCCCATAATACCGGAAGACGCAGAAATACGAAGTTAGTCTACCTCCGTATTTTTGGATTTCTGTACGTTTTTTACTTGTGAAAAGTAAGTGAATTTTGTTGAATATTATTGTTATTGTTATCGTTAAACTTGTTATTATAGTTATTGCTTTGTGACCCCCTCAAACAGTTGTTATTGTTGTTTGTTTTTGAGGAGGGTCAAACCTCGACTCGATTTCTTGTTTATTTATTAATTTTTTATTTTAAAAACGACCGCCATTTTTTTATCGGATCATTCGCTGTCTTCTGCATTTCAAAATCGTCTTGCTTGCTTTCATTTAAATCATTCATCTCCTCCTAGTTGTGTTCCACAACTATGGAGAAGCCTAATTCACAAAATTCACCCACGGACATATTTGAATCAAGACCCTCCCCAATGCCGGAAGAAGTACCATTCGATCTGTCTTCCTCATCAAACACAATCCCACAGGATTAAAGAAGGAAACATTCGAGGACCTTATGACTCGTAATGACTTGTTCGACAGGTTTCGTCTGGATCACCCAGGGCGGGAGATGTGGATGTGACTAGATAGCTCGCCCTCTGCCAAAGTAGGTCCCTACTTGGACAGAGTGTTAGTTAGAAGAGCTGATAGTGATTTCGTTATTTGTCCCACGTTCCACTTGATAGCGTGGACTGACCATAAACTTGTTAGGGCCAGTCTGAGGTTGGCTAATAGACCTAGTCTGGCCGGCTACTGGAAGTTCAATACCTCCTTACTGGAGATACGGGACGTCCGGGACCGGCTGGAATCCGTAAATAAGCAGGCATTAGTGGGGGCGGTTACCGGCAATAGGTGGTGGGCTTCTCTTAAACATAGGATTAGAGATTTCGCCACCAAGTACGGTCGACAGCTCAACCTAGATAGGACCAAGGAGGTGTAATCTATAGAAGATAGACTTTCGCGGGCGGTGGCTGGGGGGAACTCCCTAAGCATAGTGCTAGCTAGAAGGGACCTCGAGCGTAAGACTAGCGAGCGCTACAAGGGATTCGTAGTTAGATCTATGTTAAAAAGAGTTCCCAACGAAGCGGTGAAATAGAACGCGCGTGAGGAAGAAGTGCAAAGGTTTCCCGATCGGTACATCGATTCCGTTAAGTCTCCGGATGGGCGGGTGCTGCGAGCGAATCGCGAGATACGTGATGCCTTTCGCGCGCACTTTCGTGATCGCTTTCCCCACTGTTCTGATCTCCCGCTTCAGGATTTTCGCAACTATCTTGCCAACTTCTCCCGCCTCGGGGTGGTTTAAGCGGCTAGTTGCGAGGGTGTGATTACTGAATGTGAAGTCCGTGATGCGTTGAAGCAGGTCGGCCTCAACAAGTCGCCAGGACTTGATGGTTTACCCAACGAAGTGTACTTGAGGCTGCCGCACATGTTTGTGCCTATTCTGATGGATATGTTCAACCATTGGTTCGCCAGGGAGCCATCCCTGGTAGCGTTACCAAGGGCATGATCACATTGCTGAAGAAAGGAAGCAGGCATGTTTGGGAGGGTTTAGACGATTACAGGCTCATAACACAGAGTTAAAGATTTTGGCCCGGGTCTTAGCGAATCGTTTACAGCTTGTCATTAGCGATCGGCCCCGAGCAGACCTTTGCTGTGAATGGAAGATCGATCCAAGACAATCTGCACTTGATTCATGATATCCCAGAGGGGATAGAAGATGGCACGGAAGCCGCGCTGATCAGTTTAGATCAGTCCAAGGCCTTCGATAATGTTGACCATCGGCTTTTGGCGACTGTTTTGGAGACTGCCGGATTCCAACCCGATTTCCGCAGATGGATTAGCATAATGTACCACAACCCTCAGGCAGTGCTGCAGGTGAACGGAAGGCGTTCGACGGCGTTGGCGATCGAGTGTTCGGTCCGGCAGAGCTACCCCCTGTCTCCTCTTCCTATCCTCGCTTTGGAGCCCCTGCTCTGTAGGCTTAGGGATGAGGAGACGAATCCAACCTTGCGCAATATTCCTTTTGCAGGCCCTCTTACGGTAAGGGCTTCCGCGTTCGCCGAGGATATCAAAGTTTTTATATCCCGCCGTTTGGATATAAAGGCTGTAAAGAAGGCGATTGGCGAGTACGAGCAGATAGCCGGAGCCAAGGTCAATTTTGACAAAAGCAAAGGTTTGCTGCTCGATGCTTGGAGGGGTAGCGATACCCTTCCAGGGCCCTGCCACTGGAGTGACGGACCCATCCGCATCCTCGGGGTGTAGTTCGGGCCCGACCTCCAACTGAAGCGAAATTGGTCGGAAGTACATGCTAAGGAGAATGTTCAGGTGGGAACCTGGCTTTCAAGGAGTTTGTCCTTGAAGGGCAGGGCGGAGTGTGCCGTGTACGTCTTCTCCTTGATCCTTTACCGATTGGTTGTACTTCCTCTGCCTAAGGCACGTCGGCTGGCGCTTCAACAATCCCTGTCCAGATTGCTCTGGGCAGGAGGAAGGCCGATGGTCCGTAGACAGGTCTGCATCAAACGTACGCGCTACAGGGGTCTGGGTATGTCTTATCTGGTGAGCCACTGGCTTGCTGAAAGACTTGCATACTTGGGTCGATCCTTGAAGGGGGTGCAGTGTGGAGACGAAAGGCAAGTCGGACTTTTCCTCGCCTCAAGTCAGACCCAGGAACAGCATGACCGCTCTCATCCCCCCTCCCCCACAAAATTCCAAGGCCTTGTGCCTTCCTTTTGACACAAGGAAATAAACGGAAGCAAAGCTCGCTAAGATTTGACTTTGTTTTCTTTTTAAAAATAAGTTAATTTTTGTTGAAGACCATTGTTATTAATTATTATTGTTAATATTGTTCGTGACCCCCCTCAAAAAATTGTTATTGTTCTTTGGTTTTGAGGAGGGTCAAACCTCGTCAAAACTCTTTGCTTATTAAAAAAAAAAAAAAAAAAAAAAAAACGACCGCCATTTTTTATCTCGTTATTCACCATTCTTTGCATCGCTTGAATCACATTTGCATTTAAAATCAACATTCGAATACCATTACTTTTTGATGCCCTTTTAAAAAGCAACTATGGAGGAACCATCTAGTAATTAAACGTCTCTTAATCAACCGTCTCTTAACCCAACGACTTCTCATCCAGCGTTTTTTTTACACAAAATATTTTATTGACACAGAACCCTCCCCGAAGCCGGAAGACTTATCATTATCTTCATCGGCTAGTACCATTTAACCAGCGCAAAGACCACCGGCAACACCAGTCTCCTGGTCGTCGCAGTTACAAAAAAAGAAATGTCACCTTCAGACCACGATAACGACAGAGTCACAAAGTACGCCAAGTAATTTAAGGATAACGAGATATTACCAATACAATCCCACAGGATTAAAGAAGGAAACATTCGAGGACCTTATGACTCGTAATGACTTGTTCGACAGGTTTCGTCTGGATCACCCAGGGCGGGAGATGTGGACGTGGCTAGATAGCTCGCCCTCTGCCAAAGTAGGTTCCTGCTTGGACAGAGTGTTAGTTAGAAGAGCTGATAGTGATTTTGTTAGTTGTCCCACGTTCCACTTGATAGTGTGGACTGACCATATACTTGTTAGGGTCAGTCTGTGTTTAGCTAATAGGCCTAGTCTAGTCGGCTACTGGAAGTTCAATACCTCCTTACTGGAGATACGGGACGTCCGGGACCGGCTGGAATCCGTAATTAAGCAGGCGTTAGTTACCGGCAATAGGTGGTGGGCTTCTCTTAAACATAGGATTAGAGATTTCGCCACCAAGTACGGTCGACAGCTCAACCTAGATAGGACCAAGGAGGCGAAATCTATAGAAGATAGACTTTCCCGGCGGTGGCTGGGGGGACTCCCTAACCATAAGCTAGCTAGAAGGGACCTCGAGCGTAAGACTAGCGAGCGCTACAAGGGATTCGTAGTTAGATCTATGTTAAAAAGAGTTCCCAACGAAGCGGTGAAATAGAACGCGCGTGAGGAAGAAGTGCAAAGGTTTCCCGATCGGTACATCGATTCCGTTAAGTCTCTGGATGGGCGGGTGCTGCGAGCGAATTGCGAGATACGTGATGCCTTTCGCGCGCACTTTCGTGATCGCTTTCCCCACTGTTCTGATCTCCCGCTTCAGGATTTTCGCAACTATCTTGCCAACTTCTCCCGCCACGGGGTGGTTTAAGCGGCTTTCCCCGCTGTCCTGATCTCAGCTGCGAAACTCCTGAAGCAGGAGATAAGACAGCGAGCAAAAACCCTCACTTCAGTCCGCTTTTGCTGAAGATCTTGGAATTTTTCATGTATATAATTCATACCATCTGTCGTTAACTGCCCATAACGTGCCCAACCCTGTATTTTTTGCCTCATTAGCCTAGGATCCCTCACCCACCTAGGGTAGGTCCGGCTTGTTTTCGGTATTTTCGGACACCAGAAAACAGTCGGCCTCCATTTCGTAGACGGGGGGATAGGAGGGCAACCAAACGGGGAATTTTTCCTTGGTTGTCGTATTTTGTTAATTTCGGGGTTTTTCTCCCATTCCCATTATACAAATTTCAATGTAAATAAATCATAAATTGTATATAAAATCATACATTACATCCAGGGTTTTAAGTAGGTCTTTTCACAGAGCAAATGTGGTATTTTGATGGTCGCAGCGCTCACGGAGATATATGACTGGTTATATATTGTACTGTTGAAAGGGTCGGCGAATGTGGTTAGCTAGGTTCCCATAGTATTCTTAGAAACAGCATGACCGCTCCCTTTTTCTCCCGCCCCCCAAACTCCAAGGCCTTGTGCCTACCATTTATCATTCAAATGGAAATAAAGTCAGTTAAGATCTGGAAGCTAACCTCGTCCCAGCGTGGTTATGCTAACTAGCTTACCGTCCTATGTTCTTGTAACCATCCTTTATTCTTGTAGATATATATCAATATTATAACCGTGGTGTTCTGTTCTCTTTGTGACCCCTTCCAGAGCCATAACAGTCAGCAAAACAAAAACATATCTTGGCACTAAAAAGAAAATGCTCAGAAAGCATATTAGAAAACCACTCTTTATAACACACCACACATTGGTCTTCTTGCAGATAAAGAAAAGACCGCATCAACCAATGAGGAACCAGGTTGGAATCGTAAAAAAACAGCAACTAGAACAAAATCCTTTATTCCCTTCGGTAGTAATCAGACCCGGGAAAATTCCAATCTTGACCAACGAGATTCTTTACTAACATCAATACAAAATAAAAACACGAGAAAAATGGTGAAAAGATGACTAATGAAGTATTCTTTTATACAATTAACAAACCACCAAGAAAAAATATACCTCAAGGAACCTATGAAATATGACAAGAAAAGACTAAATGTACTGATAGACTATCATATCTCAATAGAATAATGAATATAAAAAACTATTCCCTTAAATGTGACCGCTTAACAGGTGCTGAAAAAACAGTATCAAAGAACATTTAGTCGTTGATATCTAACGAGATGAATGTATAGTACTTGAAGTGAACGCAGAAACATACGTACAAGATGGTAAATCAGATAATACATCGAAGCAATCAAGCAAAGATTCTATGAAAACTTCAGTTACAGAGAATGGATCTAACAAATTCTGGAATAGCCAAACCAGACAACACAGAAAATAATAAAATCGACAAAAGTAAACAAAATCTGATAACTTCCTAAAGTAACTAATACTAATATTAAAGGCAGAGTACCTCTAAAGAATGACGAAAATAATATAGATAATGTTGGCAAACCATGCCATTGATGATCATCGACAAGACTTTTAACCAAATCTTACACTTTTAAACGAAATTGTAAATTCGACTTCTAAAGTAATCAGTCTAGTTGCCATTACACATAAACGAAATAGCTTTAAGCAACCCTAATAAAAATTAAGGATACAAAAAATAGTAAAAGTGTTAAAATGAAAAGTAGGAAAGCAATAAATATTGAAAGAAAATATCAATTGATAATATACAGATAATAAAAGAAAAACAGCAGAAAAAATCCAACTAAAGGCCCAGCACATTGAGAGATATGAAAATCGAACGAAATTCTTTAAACTCAACAAATATTTCTAGACAATCCAAAATGATTCAATCGAGAAATTGGAAAAGAGACAAGTTAAAGGAAACGGCCTGATGGGTAGAGTGTTCGTCAATGGTCCGGGAGACCTGGGTTTAGTCCCAGGTCGTATCATACCAAAAACATTTAAAATGGTACTTGATACTTCTTTGCTTAACACTCAGCAATATAAGGTACGTATCAAGGGTAAAGTGGAACAATCCAGGGAAAGGAATAGCGCCCTACCTTACACCTCGGTGTAGTAGCTATTGAAAAAGGAGCCTTCTGGTCGCCCTCGACGACGGTCGCCAACTTACAACCAAGCGTGCTGAATCGAAAGAATTGCGGTGTAATATATAGGGCCATAAGAACTCATATAATAAAAAAAAAACAAATTGGATGAAAAATATAAAAGACACTTATGAAAATAATGAACCATAAATGGTGGAAGATGTCACAATAGAAAAGATTATAAATACACGTAAAAGCACGTATAAATGGAAGTCACCTGGGATAGATAAAAGAAATAAATTTAGGTTCTACGACCTACCGTTTATGCTTAAAGTAATGACAAAACTTATTTCAGAAATTATCAAAGAACATGATAGGATGCCTGACTGATTCATATAAGGATTAACATACTTACTCCCGAAAACTAAGGAAATAACCAACGTAAAAAGAAGTACTCGCCTATCACATGCCTTCCCTACAACAGATACAATAGTAACATTGATTCAATAGAAGAGTCTAGATATAGTTGTTAACTATAAAAGAAAAATATGCCTTCTAATTGATATGTTTGAGCCAACAGATAGTAGCATATGACGCACAGAATACAATAAAATAAGCAAGTACAAAGACTTGAAATTTTTTTTTTTTAATGTGGCATCTTAAAACTGCACTTTATATAACTGATAATCTCTTAAAGAGAGTTCTAATAAGTTGAATGAAAATAACACCCAAAAGAGGCAAAAAATAGAATGGATATGGTTACTACCTTCCCTCACCCTAGGCTTTGGGTGAAGAAGGGTTGTAAAAAACAGAAAGTAAAGCTGAAAACTGAATAATAATGATAATAATAAGAAGAAGAAGGGGAAGACGCAACAAAACAGCAAATGTCGGTGATGAGACGAGACGATCAATCACATAATAAGCGAATGAAGCAAATTGGCACAGAAAGAGTATAAAACTAGACATGACTGAGTGGGCAAGGTGATCCACTGGGAGATATGCAAGAAATCTAAATTTGACCATACGAACTAATGGTATATGCACAACCCAGCAGTTTTCCTGGAGAATGACATACAAACTCCTATGGGACTTTGAAATACAAACGGATCACCTAATCTCCGTCAGAAGACCAGACCTTATAATAATCAACAAAAAAAAAAAAAAAGAGAACTTGCCAAATTGTGGATTTTGCTCTACTGGCTGACCACAGAATACAAGAAAGAATGTGAAAAGAAGGATAAGTAGCTCGACCTTGCTTGGGAATGGAAAAACTGTGGAACATAAAAGTGACGATTATACCAATCGTGATTGGTGCTTTTAAGGATTATTAAGGGACTGGGGGACTTGGAAACCATCCAAACTACAGCATTGTTGAGAACGGCCAGAATACTGAGAAGAGTCCTGGAGACTTGAGGAGACTTTCTGTCACTCAAACTCCAGTGAAAGTCTATCAGCTAACGCTGATGAGAAAAACTCTCAAGGAGTAAATAATAATGAAACACGATAATTGCTGTGCTGTGAACTGTCCCGAAAGGCTTGGAAGGAAGACTGAAGGAAATGAAAACCAGAGGAAGAATCAAGACCATCCTAATGATAGCAATAATGCAATAATAATGTTTGGCCACACTATTTAGAAGAGTCCTGGAGACCTAAAGAGACTTGCTGTTACTCTAACTCCATTGAAAAGACCAGCAGCTAACAGTACAGTGACAAACTCGCAAGGCTTAAGATAATAATAATAATAATAATAATAATAATAATAATAATAATAATAATAAGAAGAAGAAGAAGAAGAAGAAGAAGACTGAAATAAAAACTGTATTATACTATATTATGTGAATATCTAAACATTATTAATTATTGGAAAATATTTAAAAATTAGGAAAAAATATTAGCACCGGACAAATCATTATTGATAGAATGAAAAAAGAGGAAAAAGACGAGGGAAAAGGATAAAGACAATAAAAATATTGTTAACTATTCAAGAAAGTAAGGAGTAAGATCAATTCGTATAGTCTGATTGAAATAAAAAGGCATTAATGAACTTACACGCAACACCTTAGACAATTTGATGTTGCAAGTATTTTTTATTTGTTTTTATCATAGCTTTATGGCCCACAAAAAAATTGTTCTTTCTTGGAAGAATACCAAGAGAGGCACACGGATGATAATCAACCTCAGGGTCTGGTATATCCACAACTGCTCATGAAAAATATTAAATACAAATATAAATCAACATGGGACTCAGATGACAGTGTTATGATATGTTGCTGTTCTCAAAGCAGCCAACAAGGGAAACCCAGTTGGCATCCTATGAATGTTGATTGTTCTAATTTCAGGTACATAAATACCAAAGCAACAATGCATCCGAAAGACAACAAAGGAAGAAATGGATTACAGAAGACAACAAAAATATAAACAACAGTTATTTTAAAGGCATTCCCACACAAATAAGTTATAGAAAAAGGATGATCGAAATTTGGCTAAAACCCACTTAATTTAAGAAAAGCCTAAGCGAGGGGGATTTCGGAAAATAGATGGTTTTATAACATCAAGATATTAGAAATATGTTGGCAAGTATATCATGAAGAATATACTCAAGAACTCCTTAAAAGAGCTGAAACAGAAAAAATTGAAAACAAAATTATCTCGGAACCAGCACAACAACATCAAAGTATACACAAGAAGAAAAAAACAATTTATGGAGTAGCAAAACTAGTGTTGTGGCCCTGGAAAGGGTCACTAATAAAAACGCAAACCACGGATATTAGATAACAGATTATATTACACAAGAAAGATAGAGTTACATAGAAAAGGTAATATGTCTCGTACTGTTTCGGATAACTCCAGTATTGTTCGGCTGGCAGCGAAATCTCTCAGTACTAATAACGGTGAGAAGAGTCCATTATGGTGAGATGGGTAAGGCTCCCATAACACCCCTACCCCAAGCCTTTTACTTTGTAAAAGTGCTGTTAGTATTTTTTTCTTTTTGGGTCGATCATCAATGGGTCGGTGAATTTCCTTTTTCTCCCTGACCGACGTTTTTCAGGTGTTGATTTGGGAAGGATCTAAATCGAACATGTCGAAAATAGTGTCTATTGACTCTTCTTCTGTTTGTAGTACGTCGTTGGAGTCGTTCAAACGGCGTTTCTGTAACTAGTTCTGGTGTCTCTTATGTGTATATTTGGGTCCTTCTACAATGTACACCATATCACCAATTCTTTTTTTAATTATTCCACGTTCCCAATAGGACGTGTAATTTTGATATTTTTTAAAGTAAATTTTTTCTCCCGGGTTGAACCTATTTTTAGGTGCTAATGTGGTGTTTCGGATCTTATCTTTCTGGCAAACATCGTCTCAGCTGGTGAGACTGCCAGTGGTGTATTGGGATTGGGTGTGATTCTGTATACTTGCAGAAATTGCTGTAGTGCCTTGTCTGTCAGGGTACCTGATGCTTTTTTGAGTGCTCGCTTTAACGTATCTACAAAACGTTCAGCCTGGCCGTTTGATCTTGGGTGATATGGCGATATGGTTATGTGCTTTATTTGGAAGATTTCGCAGAACTCCTTGATGTGAATTGGCTTCCGTTGTCGCTGACCACACAATCTACTTCACTTAACCGCGCAAACAGTTGATGTAGGAACCCAATAGTTGTCCCCGTAGTAGCTATTCTGCATCTGAGAACCTCAGGTCATTTAGAGTAACTATCCACTACGATTTGGTAGTAGAAATCTTCCAGGGGACCCACAAAATCAACATATATCCCCGATCAAGGTTGTTCTGTTTTTGGCCAAGGTTTGAAAGTAGTGGGGGTGCTTTTGCCGTTAAGACACAACCTTCACATTTTTCGATCATATCCGTAATGTCGTTATCCATCTTCGGCCAATAAACAGAGCTTCTCGTGAGACTCTTCATTCTATTTATTCCCGGGTGTCCCGTGTGGAAATCTCTTAAAATTCTGTTTTACAATTTCTTTGATATTACGACCCTTTCACTATATAGGAGGACGTTGTCACATAGTGAAAATACTTCTGGTACTTTTTCGTTTTTTGCTGTGATTTTCTGTTTAATATTGGTAATAAAGTCGTCGTTCATTGCTTCGCTTTTTATCCTGAGTAGCGTCACAGGCAGTTCTTTGATGGTGTTGACTATCATGTTTTAAATTTCACAGTCTCTTCGTAAGGCTGCTATTATTGTGTCCTTGAAGGGTTCATTATACTTCGGTACCAACCTTGATAGTCCATCTGCGTGGCTAATCTGTTTTGACGGGAGGTATTCGATTTCAAAATTGTAGTTCAGTAAAATCATTCCCCATCTTAGTAGCCTATTGGCAGTATAAATTGGTAGACGCTTTTTTGATCCGAAAATAGTTATTAGGGGCTTGTGGTCTGTTTGTAGAGTAAAGAATCTGCCATGCAAGTATCGATGAAATTTTGTCACTGCAAATGGGAATAATGCTTTTCGATCGGAAGAAGGGTTCTCGATGCATGGGCCATTGGCGTTTTTGTCCCTTCGGGCATTTTATGTAGGATACATGAACCAACCCCATATGAGCTGGCATCGCTTGCGACAATAATCTCCAGTTTTGGGTCATAGTGTGTGAGAAAAAAGATCAGATGTTAATGCCTTTTTAATTTGGTCAAATGCTGTTTGATATTCGGGCGTCCATCTGCACTTTTTATCTTTTTTTAGTAGTTCGTTTATGGGGGTGCGAAGATCTTGCAAATTTTTTTATGAAACTTTGAGAGTAGTTAGCAAGTCTAAGGAAGCTCTGTAATGTCGTAACATTATCAGGGGCGGGCATATCCTAGATAGCTGTAGACCTTTCGGAGTTGGGACGTCTCCCATCTTTGTCAATGATATGTCCCAGATATTTGATTTTATTCATACAGAAATCGCCTTTTGTTTCCTTTACCTTGAACCCAAATTCCCGTATTTGTGCGAAAACCTTGTTTAGATGTTCTCCGTGTAGCTCCTTCGTTTTACTACTAATTACAATATCATCAAGATAAGCAAAAGTGACGTCAAAACCGCCCAGCATGGTGTCCATCACCTGTTGGAAGATAGCTGGTTCGACTTTTATTCCAAATACTAGTCTGTCAAATTTGTACAGCCCTCTGTGTGTGTTAATACAGAGTAGTTTAGAGCTATTTTCTTCTACTGGAATCTGGAGGTAGGCCTCGCTTAAGTCAATTTTTGAAAAACTTTTCCTCCATTCAATTTATTAAAAACCTCTTCTGGGCTGGAGAGTGGATAGTGGTAATCCTTGAGTGCAGCGTTTAATCCAGTAGAAAAATTTGCGCATACCCGGATTTCTTTAGATTTTTTTCTTATATATACCGTTGGAGCAACCCATTCACTGAATTCCACTTTGGATAGTATGCCCAGATTCATTAATCGGTCTACCTCTTCATTTATTTCTTCAGTCGCAGCGAACGGTACGTTTCGCTTCTTTCTAAAAAATGGGGCGTGTATTTTCCTTCAATTCAGATTTTGCCTTAATTTTAGTACATTTGCCAAGACCAGCTGAAAATACTTCGGGGAAACCTTTTAGTTCCATCTTAATTTTTTCAGCTTCGGCCGTAATGCATTCTACTTTTTTGCAAAACGTATTAATTGGTTGATCCCAGAGATTAAATTTCTGAAACCAGTCCGACCCAAACAAATTTTCTGTGTTCTTCAGTACGAAGACTTTTAATTTTTTGGTTATACCATTTAGTGATACTGAGATAATTATTTCACCTTAAAATTTTATTTTGTCTCCTGTTAACGTTCGCGCCGTCTTGCTTGTCATCTTTATTATTGGCCTATTTAATTTTCTCCAAGTTTGTAAGTTTATTATTGATAGATCAGAGCCAGTGTCTAACTGAAATCTTACCGATTTATTTAGTACTTTGACTGTTATGCATTTACGAATGACTTTGTCTGACTCGTCCTCACTTTTTGTATGTCTGACTCTGTTTTTAATTATTTTTCTGTTCCTACACTGTGAGCCCTTATGTCCGAATTTATCGCAGTTTTGACATTTTTTGGTACAGTAAGGACAGTCCTTGGCCTAATGTACTTTTCCACAGCGGTAGCTAGCGCTGGGGGTTTTTTTTTTTTGGTTGTCACTAGTCTGCCTGTATTGAAATTTTGGGTAATCATATTTTTTCTCTCTTTTACCGGAGAGTATGATTGGGATCTATGCTTGACTTTCCTAATGTAAGCAACATCAGACTCCACGATATTTTTTGAGTTTTTTCTGACACTCACTATCCTCTGACAGTCTTCAGCCAGTTTTTGAAGTGTGAGATCGGGTTCGTTCTCTAATTTCGACAAAACTCTGCGTCTGATTTCCGCGTCTTTTGCCGACACTCGACCTTATGCGAATATCAGACATTTGAAGTTATCCGCTGACAATTCACCTAGTTTAAAATCGTCGCAGTTTTTATTGACGACCGAGGCAAACCCTAAATAATCATCAATGTCCCTTTTTGTTAAGTTGAGATATTTCCATCTTTTGTGGAATAGAGACGTTTTGGAGCTGAATAATTCTGACAGTAATTTAACTGTTTCTAAAAAGCCAAGTTCGCAAGTTTTTTTGTTTTTTTTTGGTAAGATATAATCTACGAACGTGTTGTGTTCCACAGTTCCTAGCTTTCGTAGAAGTAGCCGGACTTTTTTTGCATCAGTCCAATCGACACAGTCGGTAATATAGATATCTTCATATCTTCTGTTATATGCCTCAAAGGTCTTATCCTCATCTGGTGCGTAGGAAAATGTTTCAAGTGCGTTTCACACTGCATTTTCAGTAAAAATAGTAGTACTATCTGTAGGCTGTTTATTACTTAGACTTTTAAAAAGTGCTTCCTGTTATTTTTGCAATTCAAGGAAGAACCGTTGTTGTTTTTCCGCGTCATTTGTTGAGACTCCATTTGGAACTTCATCATTTATGCAAACATTTCTTTAAGGTCTTCCATTTTTTTAAGAAAAAAAAACTATGCAAAAGAAATCTTTTTTTTTCTGGAGGTGGGGAAGTTTTTTTTTTTTGTTTTTTTTTCTTCTGTAAATATCCCCAGAAATCAAGAATAATTACTCTGTGTGTGTGTGTGTGTGTGTGTGTGTGTGTGTGTGTGTGTGTGTGTGTGTGTGTGTGTGTGTGTGTGTGTGTGTGTGTGTGTGTGTTGTACAACGCAAAACTGTAAGCGTCGAATTAGATTTTTCTCTCTGAAGTAGGGGAAGAAAGAAAAATATGAAAATCACTTTTTGATTACGTGACAATCTTACTGATTTTTTTTTTAAATATCTGCTATCCGACATACTCCGTCGTTTGTACAATTTGATACCTTGAAGTTGTTTAACAAAAATCTTGTTCGGTTCGTTGTATGCTGGAACTTTGTTGTAGATTCTTTAACAACTTGTAGTTGGGTATCTCTTTGTTGTTGCGATGTACCTTCGCCAGTATGTTGTGCGATTAACCCCTTTTGCTTGTTGGAGAGTCCCTTTTTTCGTTCGAGCTCCTCATCGCCAGTATGTTGTAGCCCCGGGAAGGGTTACTAATGAAAACGCAAACACGGATATTAGATAACAGATTATATTACACAAGAAAGATAGAGTTAAATGGAAAAAGGTAAGAAGTTTCGTAATGTTCGGAAAACACCGATATTGATCTGCCTCTGACAGCGAAATCTCTCAGTACTAATTACGGTGAGAAGAGTCCATTATGGTAAGATGGGTAAGGCTCCCACAACTAGTCAGTGATAAAATTCATATATCCCTAAGGAACTCAAACAGAAATTCAAAAGCTGAATTGGAAATGAAGCTAGAAAGACAAATAAAGAAACTATGAAAACTAGCAAAAAATCTTAGGAAAGAAAAATATGCAGGGACACAATGGAATGAAAATACCGAAAAAAAAAGCAGAAAAATTCACCATACATCTAGAAGAAATGAAACATAAGATATTGACTCACGAAAGGAGACTAAAAAGATACCGATACAAAACCAAGGATCTTCCAAAATAATGAAAGAAAATTCTACTAGTTAGACGGGGAAGAAAGCATAAGGACAAATCAATAACCAAATATAAGAGAAATAAAACTTTTGGCAGGACAAGACATGGGAAAAGAAAAAACATCATAGAAAGACCTAATCGGTAAAGACTAAAAAATAATTGCAAGGACTAGAAAAGCCCCCTGTCAGACCGACATACATCTAGATTCATTAAGAGCAATACTCAAGTAAGTACCTAACTTGAAAACTCTGGACTATGATTGCATAGATGGATTCTAGTATTTAAAATTCATGTCCATCCGTGACAAATTGGTTCAGCAACTGAATAAATGCCTTCAAGAAACAAACATACCCGAATGGATGACGAAATAGGAAGCCATCCTAATCCAGAAGGACCCTAAAGAAGGAACCCTCCCCGGCAACAAGAGACAGATAACGTGTCAAACTATGTGGAAAATCCTAATCGTAAAGATAAACAAAGAAATATATTATTCGCTTACATGCCGCAAACTACTATATATAGCTCAACCCATCCTCCCAGAGGACAGAATTCGGCGGAAAGATGTGGCCAAAAGGAGCAAAAAACAAGGTTCCACTTGGTGGGAAATATGATCGACCAGGAATTGTGCATGAGTTTAGAATACTATTATACTATTATATAGAATCTGTCAAAGAAAATGAGACGCATAAAATTGTCAGGAACCTTAAGATAAAAATGGTTCATTTAATCCTGGCCAGAAGACCAATTCTAGTTTTAATTAACAAGAAAAAAAAACATCAACTTGCGATCTTGATTTTACTGTTCCGGTAGACCACTGAGTGAAATGAAAAGGAAGTGAAAAGATACTTGGACTTTGGCTGAGAACAAAAAGAAACCCTATAGAACATGAGGATGGCGGTGATATCAATTATAATTTAAGCGCTTGGAATGGTTTCCTAATGCTTTGAAAAAAGACTGAAGGAATTGGAAATTATTGGGGTAATATAGACCATCCAAAGCACAATGTTTTTAAGATCGGCTAGAATACTCAAATGAGATTTGCGGTCACTCAAACTCCAACGAAAGACAATCAGCTAACGCTGGTAGGAAAAACTCGCAAGAAAGTTTATAATAATTGTAATAATTTGTTTGCACAGAAAATTTCTATTATTCCTATCAAATAATTTTCAAACAGATCTATTCAAATCATAGATAGGACCCGAACTGGGACTATCATTCTAGGTCTGAGTGGAGCTGGAAGCAATGGCAACGAAGAGGTGATTTTACAGTCCCCAGACCTTGAGAACTGGAGCCTCATCTCCAGGTCCAGTTTCGTGACACACCCTGGACATCTCTTTTTTGGGAAGGTTTTTATCCTTCTGCTCTCTGCAGGAGATGCACTTAATAAATTCTTGGTCTTCCTGACTGGGTTTTCAGTTTTTAGAAAAATATTTTTAACTAACGTCAGGGACACTTAAGAGATTTATCGATTTAAACAGTCTATACGCGAGAGAGAGAGAGAGTGAGAGAGAGAGAGAGAGAGAGAGAGGGAGGGGGGAAATACCGAGCTGAGAATATTGTAAGATATATGAGTGTTGAAAGCTCAAACTTGACTTAAAAACGCACATAGAAAATATCCCCTCGCACTATTATTATAATTATTATATATGCATATTCACATAAATCATATTTCATTTGTGGAATATACAATTGCTAGATATATCTATCTTCACACACATACGAACATAGAGATTCGACAGCAGAAGTAGTCGTCTCTGCCATCATGTTAAAGATCCGTTCTATTTATTTCATAATAAATAACTATTTTAATATCCTTGTGACGAATTAAAATGCACACCGAACAGTTGCATAGAGTAATTGTTACAATAAAAACAAATTCATTTAAAAAAAAAAAGCAAATTTATGATTTACTAACTTTTCTTTTCTTTTTACTTGCTGTTACTAAATAGTTCCTCATTCAAGTACTAATCAGGTTTATCGCAGCTTAACTTTGTTGGTTTAACGGAATTCGGTGCTTTCAGCTCGACTGACCATAAGTATTTGAAAATAAGTCAGCACAGATTGAGCATATAGCCTTGCCGATCTCTGTAGTCCTTTAGTCTGGACGGTATCAATCTATCTATATTTCTTTTGGATAGTTTCTTGGGCTCGGTCTATTATTATTTTTAGCACTGTCATTTTTATGTTTCATAATTTTTTCAGTTGTCAGACAAAATCCAAGAATTTAATCAGTTTTTACAGTCTTTAAAAAAGTCAACACACATTAAGTTTAGCGAGGATCAAAATCCCTACTCGGATCGAATTTGTTTTTGAGAATAGCTTTTTCACAATTACTCCACGCCGACACGCTTTATATTATGAATATTATTTTGTTCCAAAAAAGTTTCTTGGGAATGCTTAGATTAACGAATCTCTTAAAGATTTTTTTTAAAGAGATTCATCGATCTAAGCATTTTTTTGTTTTTGTATATAGTTATGAAGAAGCAATAATATAGTGAATTACCTTTTTTCTCTAATCGATAAACTTAATTACTAAAGACTAACTAAATATGAATAATACACTATTGTTACTTACTCTAATTTTAACCAGGTACCCGATACTTTTGGTGTTGCAACAGACTTGGTAAAATTGTAAATAGCAACTCAATACAAATATTTTAGGACATTTTTTTCTTCTCGAGTTCGAAAATTTGAATTTTGTACTAAGAGTTCTGTTGGGCAGTGAAATGATTTTCACTTTATGTTTTTATTCTTTTATTTTATTTTTTTTTTTTATTTGTTCATTTTTTTTATGCGATGAACAATGTAGATACCACTACGAGCAAAAATGAGGGAAATAACGCATTTACATGATATTCACTTAGATTTTTATTTCGCAATAAATAAACTAATGACAGAAAAGACGCAAAATATTATTTAATATCAGAACACTCTGTGTACAAGAAATTTTTCTTTTACAAACTAGATTAAGTTATTTAAATTTATGGGATAATTTTTTACAAGCCAAAATGTTTTACATCTTATGTTATTAGTTTATGTACTGCTAAATAAAAAAAAACAAGGCACAAAATCAATTAGCATGCATATATCTAAAAGAACAAACGAAATTCATACAAAATAAGATTGATAAGATTAGAGACTCGGTGAGGGTAGGCAATCTAGGATAGCCTGGCCAACAATAAACGAAGTGAGTGGAAGCCAAAGCACAGCCAAAGCAAAACTGAAAGCGGCAAACCAACAAGAAAGAATAAAACTGTGGAAACAACATTTTGAAAACCTACAAGCTAACCCTCCGAACGTTACGCAGGAACCAATCGCCAGAATTATCAGTAAGCAATTAGACATTAAACTAGGACCGTTTACTAAAGAAGAACTCGACTTGGTTCTTAGAAAAATTAAAAATAGGAAAGCTGCAGGGCTTGACGAAATTCCCCCAGAAGTGTGGAAGACGAGACAATTCGACGACATACTGCTCCGACACTGCAACGCAGTTTATAACCAAAATCCGATAGACAGATGGATGAAGGGATGCATCCTCCCTTTCCCTAAAAAGGGTGACCTCGGACTAGCCAAGAACTATCGAGGTATAATACTTACATCCATAGCAGCCAAAATCTACAATGCCCTACTAAGAAACCGCATAGTACCCCAAATCGACAAAATCCTGAGGAAAAACCAAAATGGCTTCAGAAGAAACAGGTCCACGACCTCACAAATATTGACCATCCGTAGAATCCTAGAAGGTGTGAGGGCAAAAAACCTACAGGCGACATTACTATTTGTCGATTTTACCAAGGCCTTCGATTCCATTCACAAAGGGAAGATGGAACAAATCCTACTAGCATACGGCCTACCAGAAGAAACCGTAGCAGCAATAATGATTCTCTACAGAAACACCAAAGTGAAAGTGCGGTCACCGGATGGAGACACAGAATACTTCGACATTGTAGCAGGAGTACTACAAGGGGACACGCTAGCTCCATACCTCTTTATCATATGTCTAGACTACGTACTTCGGACATCGATCGATAACATTAGGGAAAACGGCTTCGTGCTGATAAAGAAAAGGAGCAGAAACAATTACCGACGCCGACTACGCCGATGACATAGCGCTACTGGCCAATACACCCAACCAAGCCGAAACACTACTGCATAGTTTAGAACGAGCCGCTGCAGGCATTGGACTCCATGTTAATGCACACAAAACTGAATTTATGTGCTTTAATCAGAAAGGTGACATCTCCACACGAGACGGAACCTCCCTGAAACTGGTTGACAAATTCACCTACCTAGGAAGCAGCGTCTCATCAACCGAAAAAGACATCGACACACGGTGAACGATGGCATGGACAGTTATCGATAGGCTTTCGGTCATTTGGAAATCAAACCTGACCGATAAAATGAAACGCAGTTTCTTCCAGGCTGCGGTCGTGTCGGTGCTGCTGTATGGATGCACTACTTGGACGTTGACTAAACGGTTGGAGAAGAAGCTAGACGGCAATTATACAAGAATGTTGCGAGCAATATTAAAAAGGTCCTGGCAGCAACACCCCACAAGGCGCCAACTGTACGTTCGCCTACCACCTGTCCCGAAAACTATACAAGCTAGACGAACCAGACATGCTGGGCACTGCTGGAGAAGCAAGGACGAGATCGTAAGTGATGTGCTCCTGTGGACCCCCGCATATGGCCAATCAAAAGCAGGACGACCAGCTCGAACATACATACAGCAGCTATGAGATGATACGGAATGTAACCCTGAGGACCTTTCGGAGGTGATGAATGATAGGGAGACGTGGAGAGAGAGGGTCAGGGATATCCGTGCTAGCCGCACGACATGATGATGATGATGATGATGATGATGATGATGATGATGATGATGATGATTAAATAAACTTTTAAAATAAGATATTTCAATATATCTTTTTTTAAAAACTATTTTCTTTGTCATAATAGTTTATATGTATAGTAAGGCTAGAATGCATAGAACCAATAGATTTCATAATTTTATCTTTAGTTTGATATTTAGGAAGTATAGGAAATTGATGTTTTGAGATGAAAATCAACATCAAATTTTTAATATTATACAGTATCGCCAATAAATAAGTACAGTATCCCAGAGAAAACTATGTTTCCAAGAATGAAATTACAACACCCTCTCTCTCTCTCTCTTTCAAACACGCTCACACATCCCCCCCGCCACTTAATATATATATATATATATATATATATATATATATATATATATACAAATGGGGTGCTACGCCAGAGTCCTGCGAATTTAATACGCGAAAGGAAAAGAAAAAATATAGAAATTAGGTTTTATTTCCAACTGAAGTCGTTTTCACAAATGCGTGAAATGCGCGGCAAAACACTACTTTTCATTGTGTCAAAGTGTCATTTTATCAGTGTTGTCTCATGAAGAGATATACTTAAATATCTACAGAAATGTGAGGGGTGTACTCACTTTTATGATACACTGTAGATCCGGACGATTTCGTTCAAAAATTCAGATTCGTGCGCTTTCGACTGCCTTAAACTATTTTCAAGAATTGTGCAGTTCGTTTGGTTTTTAGAATTTAAGAAACGTTAATTTTCATTGTCTCGAGTAATTTCAAAAAATGTGGAGTACTGGATTTTTATATATCTATTCTTTGTACTATTTAAATGAAGTTGGCGTTGACTATTAAAGTGTCAGTTGATGACCTACATAGTCACAATTCAAACAAAAATTATGTTGGCCACTTATCCACCAAATGATATTACGCAACTGTTATGGTTAGAACCCTAATTGCTGAATAGAAATTCCTACACTTATATCAAGAATATTTTACTGAAAGTCGTTTTTTGTTTTTATCGTCAAGGCCTCGATTATTTATATTATTAATTTTTTACTGTCGGTCTAATATAAAATTCATGTATTTTCAACAAGAATTCGGCGTATTGCGGTTTCAAGTAGTATGTGGGTTAATTATTTCTAATTTCACTGTAATTAGAAAAGTAACAGGTAAAGCGTCAAGATACGATAGAAGTGGTTTGTTCAATATAAAAATTCAATGGTTGTATATAATGGGAAAGGTATTCTTCAAAAAGGCAGTTGATATATATATATATATATATATATATATATATATATATATATATATATATATATATATATATATATATATATTAAAATAGAATAAATTGCAACGTCTTGAATATTACAATTAAACATACAGATAATGTAGCTGGATTACAATAAATGATCATATGTATAAATCAATATGTTGGTTGGTTGGGTTTTTATGTCATATCAACCTTTGTAGGCTATTTAACGCCAAATCCATTTTTATGCAAATCATCAGTTCTATTTCAAACAATTCAGTTTAGCATGAGTATACAGTTTAATTTTCAAAAACGTTTCTATTTCAAGCGATTAAATTTAGTCAAACTAATTCAGTTTCGTATAAGTACAGTTTTTGTTTACACACAGTTAAATGTCAAAAACAGTTCCATTTCAAACAATTCAGTTTAGCATAATTAGATGTAAATACACAGTTAATTTGTCAAAAACATTTCTATTTCAAGCTATTCAGTTTAATCAAACTTCTAATTCAAACAATTTAGTCTAGCATAAATATGCAGTTAGTTCTATTTAACCTATAGATAGGGCCCTATCAGGTGCTACCATCCCGGGACAGAGTGGACCTGGGAGCAATGACAATGAAGGGGTGCTCTGCATTCCCCAAAGCTCCAGCATCACTGGAGCCTCACCATCAGATCGATTTGTGTCATATCAGGACATTCATTTAGGGGGTCTTACCTCTCTGCAGAGGTGCAGTCGGTATATTCTACAGCTCCAGCCGACTGGGCAATACACAGAGTTAATGTCAAAACAGTTTTATTTCAGATAATTCAGTTTAGCATAGTACACAGTTTTAATGTCCAAACAGTTCTATTTTAAATAATGCGGTTTAAATACAAAAAACAGTAAAATCATGAAACCATGGTTTAGTTCTATTTAACCCATAGATAGGACCCTTATGAGGTGCTACCACTCCGGGCCAGAGTGGACCTGGGAGCGATGGCAATGAAGGGGTACTCTGCATTCCCCAAATCTCCGGCTTTCCTGGAACCTCACCATCAGATTGCTTAGTGTCATACCCAGGATACTCGTGGGGGGGGGCTTACCCCTCTGTAGAGAAGCTGTCGGTGTATTCTGCAGGCCCAGCCAACTGGGTAAGTATATATCAATATGTGCACAGGTTCCAAAATTAGGGGTATATCAACAGTACTCAGATATCATGCATACAGTGTACCTTGATCAATGTTGGCACTGTCTTTCTGGGTAATGCGATGTTTTTACGTCAGTATTGTTCGACAGAGTTATCTAATATATTTAAAACTTCGCTACAATGGTTTTAAATTCTAAAACTGTCATACATACGTATTTAACGAGAGAAGGACAAGATTTTCTTTTTCTAAATGAACCCTGTTGTAAACACGGTCACTAAGCCCACATCTAATCCCAAAATATCTGACCGCGCAGTGTGTCGTTCTCCTCTCTAATCACTAATCTACATATATAGATGCCCGACGTTTTTAGGTTAATAACGTGACTTTAAAACTGTATATTCATTCATACGAACAATTTTACTTTTATTTTCAAGTAGGGCACAAAAACAAAGACGAGAACTTTACCCTCTTTGATTTTTTTTATCCAAAGCTTCCATTGTCTTTATAATCTAAGGGACTGTATTTTTAAATATCCTACTAAAAATTACAACGCTCAAACACGCTCCCACGCACACACGCGCAATGCAACCGGAGCGAAGGCGGGACTCTAGTCGTTTAGATGACGTCAAGAGAGGAACATTTGACAGAATGGTCTATTGTTCTTTCCCCAAAGAACTCGTAGGGGTATAATGCAAACACCAGGACAAGGGCTGGACTAGTGACGTTTGTAGTGAACCGTCATTACATAGAGACATGTCGTCTGATTAGAACAAAGACTGTCGACCAAGCATAGAGATCTTCAACCTTAGGCGAAAAGAACGAGCCACCCTAATTATCAGTATTGGTATTATCATCATCGTCATCATCATTATCATCATCCGCACTAGTTGCCTGGTAATTGTCATTATTTTTCTATCTTGAAGCATATTTTCAGAATGACAATAATGATTTTTGAAATTTTTTTTTTTAAATAAATGATTTTCTACATATAGTCAATTATTCAGCGTACTAACCTATGTGAATATGAAATTAGAACACTTACAAGCTTGAGAAGGGGCAAAAAAGTTTTGATTCTAATATTTTTGTCAATGAATTCCATAATCTTTTCCTTGATACTTGGTTATTTCATAATATTTTTTCTGCATGGCTTGGAAAAAATGTAAATAATTAATAATCAAAATTTAATTAATTTAAATGATTTAATCTTGTTTGTTAAAGAAATATTTAATAATGTCAGAATGTTCAGATACTAAGTTACAAATGTTTTGCGTCTTATCTGTTATCAATTTATTAAAAAAAATAAGTGAAAATGCTTTGTATGTGTTAATTCCATAATTTTTTACCAGTAGGTGCTTACGCCTAAGATAATTACATATGTGATCTAACTCTTGTATATAGATTTATATGGTGCAAAAAATTAACCTGACTAAGCAACCAAGATCCGGACTCTTCGTATAATTCTTTACTGTTTTCGTAACAAACAATGAAGCGATAATTCATTGATGTAAGATTTGAATTAACATATGACACGTAAATAGACTGAAATTGAAGTAAAATTTCAGTTAATATATATATATATATATATATATGTGTGTGTGTGTGTGTGTGTGTGTGTGTGTGTGTGTGTGTGTGTGTGTGTGTGTGTGTGTGTGTGTGTGTGTGTGTGTGTTGCATGAAAAATTATCACTGGTGAAGCAGAATTTACCAAGAGAGAAATGAACAATGAATGAAAGGTAGATATTCTTCAAAATAGCTTGACACCCAGCATACTTATTCCAGTTAGTTTTCTGTAAGTCGAAGTACCTATGAAACATCTTTTTGACACAGTGTTATGCTATATTTCCATATTTTTTAGTGATCTCAACATTCTCAGATTTTATCTTTAGGATAATTTTTTTGTTTATAAAACTCGAAAATTTGTATAAAGCTAGATCGGGCAAAATAGAGGAAGCTGCGCTTGTGAAATCCTGCGTTTTTCTCAAGACTGTAATCGAAAAGTATCATTGCTGATCAGAAAGTACGGAGAATTGACACTGACATCATTACTTATAAATATAAGTTCCTCAGGCATGTCTTTAAATTCACAGAGTCGAAATAAAAATATAAAACTTTAGTCCCAATACACTGGTATATATATATATATGTATATATTATATATATATATATGTATGTGTGTGTGTGTGTGTGTGTTTATTCGTTTGTGTGTTTGTGTGTGTTCGTAGATGTGTGTGTAATTGTGGTAGCATGATTCATTGTTAAGATTCTCTAAAGCCATAATGAAAGTTATTAATGTCCGAGAAATAGTAAGTAAAGTTGGCGACCGTAGTTGAGGGTGACCAGAAGGCTCCCTTTTCAATAGCTACTATACTGAGGTGTAGGGGAGGGTGCTACTCCTTTTCCTGGATTGCTCCACTTTACCCTTGATACGTACCTTATATTGCTGTGTGTTAAGCAAAGAGGTATCAAGTACCATTTTTAAAGTCTTTGGTATGACTCGACCTTGGATTGAACACTGGTCTCCCGGACCATTACCGAACACTCTACCCACGCGGCTAATGAGACGGTACCAACTCTGATAAATTTATTGGCATTTCTACGATTATTAGCATATGTATATATGGACACAAGGAAACAACAGAAAGAAAGAAAGAAAGAAAGAAAGAAAGAAAGAAAGAAAGGCGTGTAAGTTGGAAGGAAAAAAGGAAATTAGAAAATAAAAAAGAATACGAAATGAAGAACGGGAAAAGACAACTGAAGTATATAACTATATTAGAGTAAGAGAAGAGCGAGAAGGTTGGAAGAAAAGGATTAACCTAGTGAGATTAGAGGGAGATATTGGACAATGTTATTACCAGGGAAGAGACAATGAATATATTTTCATTTCTACCATGCCTTGCATTAACATGACAATAGAATTTCTCATTACTCTGTAGTGAGAACAGGTTGCGTGACCGACATGATGAATATTATATTTTGTATACAGATTATGACCACGCATTAACGTATGGTTTAAATATACTGAAAAATTCATACTCGCACAAATAAACTTTCGTAAATTTCTATTTAAAAATGTTTATTTTTGTCATCGTCTAAGAAAAAAATGTTAGCAATATATATATATATATATATATATATATATATATATATATATATGTGTGTGTGTGTGTGTGTGTGTGTGTGTGTGTGTGTGTGTGTGTGTGTGTGCTCGCGCATGCGCGATTAAATGAACTTTCTTTTCCTCTTCTTGAAAATTGTTCAAATGTCTGGCTTGGCCTTTTGAACCCCCGTAACTTAGATGGGAAAAATGCCAAAATGATGGTTAATTCAGAACTTTACTTTGTGTAGCGTTTCTTGCATCTTTTCTATGAAGTAAAACACTTGCAGTCAGTAACAAGAGAAAAGATATCAAAAGCCACTCGAAAGAATCTAAACAGTTATTTCTAGACTCTCTCTATCTCCCTCCGTCTCTCTTTCTTTCTATCTTCTATTTAATACGACTAAACATAATCTTTCGCTTTCGCTCCCTCTTCCTCACAGACATAAATACACACACATGCATGAGAATTCCGTGTATATTTTTTCATCAGAAAATACATTAGTTTGTCGGGTGAACACGACATATTCAACAATAAGAGAAACGCATTTTTAAAAAATCTTGACATACTAGCGAAAAATCTGGCTCCAAGCAGCATTTGCAGCTTGTACACCCAAACTATGATATAGAGATGACTTTTTCGTTAATAAATACCGTCCAATGGATACATGGTGGCCATTAGTGGTACTAAAAATTAACAGTACGATTTCTAAGTTTAAAAACAGTTCAGAAAAAGTCACCGATAAGTCATAACTTTCGCTTCTGCTTGATATCTACTTTATATGGTTAAACGAAAAGATAAAGATTCGGTTTTGGTAATGTGACGAATACAAATATTCAATTTGACATTACTCTTATATTTTAACTCGATCCTCTCACTAAATCTGAATATTTTGAAATTTCAGAAACTAATATGCTAAAAATATACTCCAGCGTCACGAAAAAAAATTATATATATATATATATATATATATATATACTCCAATTTTCTGCCATTCAGTTACTTTTTTTTTTTTTTTTTTCGACATAGAAGGATTGTATTACTCTGCAGCTTCTGAGATGTAGGCTATCGCCTGATTAGCGGTAGCCGGGTCAGCTGAGTAAGATGGTCTGGTGTTGAAAACCCGACATCTCTGATGCACCCAGTCATGGATTATCACGGAGGTTCGGTTTGGTTTGGTTTATTTCTTTAACTCGTTATTAACTCTTTACGGGTTATTTAATACCAAATTTGATTCATTTGTAGATGTTTGATCTTAATCATAACTTTATTTTCAATGTTCAATTTCATTTTTTATTGCACTCTTTTATCTATAACCATTTGTTTGTATATCTAGCGTTCCTATACAATGCAAAGGATTTGCACAGTTATATTGTTTCAAGTATTCCTATATGTTACTAATAATTCAAGAAATTATATGATTTCAACTAACTATTCATATTTGATAATCATTTGTACACCGTTCCAAGTATTCTGACGTAATGCCAATAATTTGCGCATATGGTTTCAAATATTTTTCCAAGTAACTAATTATAAATTTTTCTTTCCATGCAATCACAGTTGGTTTCATTTTTTAAATATTGCTATAACTATTTTTTAAAAATATTCCTATCTAATACTAATAATTTTGGCCTGATTTATTTTACGGCGTATGGGTTACTATATTACTACATGACTACGTATTCAATGTTTTATTAGAGTCATTTTTAAGTTACAATTTTTCATTTGTCTAATATAATCCTTTCCTTGCACATAGCTATATAGTATTAAATATTCCTATCTAATACAAATAATTTGTATGCACTCATATGGTGCAAACTGTTCCTATCTAATATTAATAACTTAGATACAATTATGTATGTTTTAAGTAACTATTCCGATTCAATAATAACAATAACTATTTGTTTGCAAATATATGATTTCAAGTATTTATATGCAATACTGGTAATTTTCAAAAAGATGTATTTGAACCATATATGGGACCCAATAGGAACTATCTCTCAGGGTCAGAATAAATCAGTGAGTAATGGCCCCTGAGCTAGAACCTCATAACCGGGTGCAGTATAGTGTCATACCAAGGATCTCTGTTTTTTTCCGGGGATGCTGTTGGCGTATTCTTGATCCCGCCGGCAAGGTTGATGAAAATTTAAATGAATAAAATTGTATTTGATCTACGTACGCTGTTTGATTTATTCACTTTATTGGTGCAATGATTGTCATACAAAATGGATTTTTAACTTCAGAACGAGTCAGTGTTTCACAGAACGTTTATTCCCTTAATATAGGCATGAATCTTTTTCTTCTATTCCTTTCTCCACGAATAATGTAGACTAGAATTTAGCTTTTATAAGAGTAACCTTTTTGGAACAGAAATCTCTAAATTCAAACACCCGAACAACGAGCTTGGAGCAGCAAGACCAGTCTTTAAAATGTGTTCAACCTCGTTCTGGTAACTCCTGCAGTGACACTAATGTTAAATTATACAGCATTTTCTTTGGACAAACATCGTTGTCATGAATAGAGGTGATCTGCTGCATGGGCAACTGCAGATCATCCATACATCTTTTCCAAGGTCAGTACCGAAATCTAGACGTAGATTCATAGACCAGAGAGTGACGGAATCCAGAACTCTATTTGTCGGGGAGAGGTGTATTGGCAATAATAATTACAAATAAATGTGAGTGTATAACAAAGTAGTAAAATTTGATTCTTCTGATTTCGACATAGGCGTTTTGACACCAGTTGTGAAAATATTGGCATAGCACACATACAGTCAGGATTTTTGGAAGATTATTAAGTATCAGTCAGGAAAAGTGAAAACACTGGACATTTATAAACTTGTGTTTATCTAAACTCAAACAATGAGTAGTTTTTACAGAGAACTCACTCTCAGTACTCCACACCTCTATGCATGCCGAATAACCTTTTTACACTCAAGTAAGTGGAAGTAAAACCCCGTGTTGATTACTTGTATGTATATATGATATTTCACAATTATCACTATATATGTTTGCATGTGGGCGTGCGTGCAAAAATTGAATCGACTTCTGTTGAAAATGTCATATCATGGAATATATCGACGTTAGCATTTGATAGGCAGAACAGGTAACGGGTTCGTGCTCAGTTAGCAGCTAATTAATCCACCATTCGTTTATATTCTTAACGTCACTGGGTACACGTTGAATTTGAAAAAAAGCACGTCTTGTAGAAATAATTACGCAGATATTTTCGAAAACCTTCGTTGTCGCAGCCTAACCACGAATTTCGGACCGTTCCCTCTATCATCAATAGTGTTGGTGAAAAGAGAAAAAATGCCTTTACCATAAGCGGCCCACAACAGATCCTGTTAATATAGACTGTGGCATATGTCTCGAAACTCTTTAAAAGAACTATGCTAATGTTTTTTCAGGAGGCAAGTCGTTTAGAGTGAAACAAGCTTAAAAGCTCGATTAAGTAAATAATCTTTTTCTTTTCTCCTTTTTTATTCCTCTCTTCCTATTGAATCGTTTGCTTTATACATTTATTACTTCTGCTATCCATTTTTCTTCCTATATTCTTCGATTCGTTTCTTCTGGGTAGATATGACACCATTTTTTCTTTTTTTTTCTTCCTTTTATAACTTTCTTACATTCAGTATCTCTTCCTAGTACAATTACTTTCCCCTTTTGCTTTTCACTCTACTTTCCTTTCTTTTTACTTTATCATTTCTTTCCCTAATTTTTATTTTCTTCTGCTGTTCGTCTTGCTTCTTTTTTATCTTTTAGTCAAGTTTTTTTTTTTCTGGCTTTTAAGCATTTTGATAATTCCTCTGTCCTTATCATTTAATGGTCTTAAAAACTTCTCTCGACCAGAATGTTACTATTGAAAGAAAGAATCAAAGAAAGAAAGGCGGACAGACAACCAATTTTCCGACCTTCAGGGTCGACTAGTAACCCAGGCTAGCTGACAGTTACTTGTGAGTTTCATTCTCACTGAGTACTCATTATTTCTGTTTCATTAATATGATAGGCTAAGCGGACCATTTTTATGAGTTAAATTTTTACTGGGTGTCCCATATCAAACTAGGCTTAGAAAATTTACTGGTCTTTGGGGTCAGAGAATCTTGTTTATACTCCAACTGAATTTTCAACTGCGGATGAAACGTAGAAAAAGGCGAAGGGAACCTGATCCAGGGGGTTTCAAGCCTAGAGCACTACCAACTTTCCAACAAAGGTGAGTCAAATTATTGAATCTCCTTCTGGATACTGTTTGTTGAGATCGGTCAGTTTTTGTCATTGCCCCCCCCCCCATGAATTCATAATCCAAAATATATTGCATGAATGAAAAGATTGTTAAACACAGAGAAACAGAAAAAAAAACAGACACATAAAGAGAGACATACATACATACAGACAGACAGATAGAAGGGTAGATGAAAGTAAGCATGAAAAATGACTTTAAGACACTAGATATCCTATCGACAAGCAGTATATATATATATATATATATATATATATATATATATAATTTCCTCAATGAAATTTTCAGATCTACGTGATCTTTTTTATCTATGTAATTAATGTCAAGCTCACTCTCTTTTTCTGAAATGGTTTCTATTTCTGTATCTCCCCCCCTCTCTCTCTCTCTCTCTCTCTCTCTCTCTCTTTATATATATATATATAGCAGGGCTTGATGAAATACCACCAGAAGTATGGAAGACTTGGGAATTCGACGACATACTGCTCCGACACTGTAATGCCGTATATAACAAAAACACAATTGACAGATGGACAAAGAGATGCATCCTCTCTAAAAATGGTGACCTCTGAATAGCCAAGAACTACCAAGGTATAACTCTTACATCCATAGCGGCCAAGATCTACAATGTTCTGAGACGCAATCGCACAGAACCTAAAACTGAGAGCATACTTAGGAAGAACCAAAATGGCTTTCGGAGAAATTGATACATATCACAAATTTTGACTATCCGTCGAATTCTATAAAATGTGCGTGCAAAAAACCTAGAAGCAACAATATTATTTGTCGACTTCTCCAATGCCTTTGACTCCATACACAGAGATAAGATGGACCAAATACTACTCGCCCCCGGATTACCCCAAAAAACCGTCACAGCCATAATGATGCTATATAAAAACACGAAAGTAAAAGTCCACACCCCGGATGGATATACAGACTACTTCGACAGAGTAGCAGGCGTGCTCCAAGGAGACACATTAGCCCCATACCTCTTTATCATCTGACTAGATTACGTGCTTAGAGCGTCTATTGATATAAAGAAAGATAACGGTTTCAGGCTAGCAAAGGAAAGAAGCGGAAGATACCCCGCACGAACAACTATGGATGCAGACTATGCCGATGACATGGCGCTTCTGACAAATACACCAGCCCAAGCCGGAACCCAGCTACATAGACTGGAATGAGCAGATGTAGGCATAGGCCTCCATGTTAACGCACACAAGACGGAATACATGTGTTTTAATCAATGAAGCGATATCTCCACACTAAACGGTAGTTCTCTGAAACTAGTGGACAAGTCACTTACCAAGGAAACAGTGTCTCATCTACCGAGACAGACATCAACACGTGATTAACAAAGGCATGGACAGCTATCGATTGGCTATCGGTCATATGGAAGTCAGACCTGACCGATAAAATAAAACGCAGTTTTTTTTTTCAAGCAGCGGTCGTGTCTATACTACTATATGGATGCACTACATGGACACTAACTAAAGGTATAGAGAAAAATCTTGACAGCAATTACTCAAAAATGCTGCTAGCTGTATAGAACAAGTCCTGGGGGCAACACCCCACAAAGCAGCAGCTATCCAGCCACCTACCACCCATCAAAAAAAAACCTATCCAAATTAAACTTACCAGACATGTACGGACGAACTCACAAGCAAAATTCTCCTGTGGACCCCTTCACAAAGACGAGCAAAGACAAGACGACCAGCTAGAACCTATATACAACAGCTCTGTGCCGATACAGGATATAGCCTTGAAGACATCCTGGGAGCAATGGACGATAGAGGCGGGTGGCGAGAGAGGTTCAGGGAGTTCTGTGCTGGCAACGCAACATGATCATGATCATGATGATGATATATACATATATATATAGTAACGGTCATTTTTTTGTAGAAGACCATCTTCTTGATTCGCTAAGCGTACACGTGGGAGGGTATGTGATTCCTAAAGCTGAGTATATCTTTGAAAGCTCTATTGCATGAGTGACAAATGAATGATCTGTCTTTTCTGTACTCATTGCTTCTGTGCACCCTTAGATGATATCTCAAACCTACTGTAGACATACATACATTGTCACGGAATTGACACAATTTCTCTGTAGGTTACTGCTGAAACACTTTTGTTAAGCGAGTCTTTGCTAGTTTGTTTGCAAGTCCACCTTTGGACAAACAGACCCGACGATAGATGTCACAAACATGTTCAGGTTGTAAAGTGTCAGAGTCTGAGGTCAAGTCGTTTTTCCGAAGTGCTCGGAAGCAGACTAGAGTGTTCGTTTATCCGTGCTTCAAACGCTTAACAACTTTCATTGATCACTTTCTTCCAGTCTTTCTATTCCCAGCCTCCAGTGTCAATAATGAGTGCTCTGAAATTGTTTTTGATGGCATCCTTAAAACTTTTCGTAGGTTGATGTCTTAAGCATCTCCCTAGTTACAACTCTGTAGAATAGGCTGCTGGGTCGACTAACACACTGATTTCATATGGGGAGCATCTCAATACTGAATGTATGGGCTTGATGAGAAATAATGGTGTCTGATGAAAAATACTGCAAATTGATGTTTAGGACCCTCCTAAACTGAGCTTGATGAAATCTTAAGTTTCAGAAGAGTATAAAAAAATGATAAAATGCACGTTTCATTGACACTGAACTTAGTGTCGGAGGTGATACCTCTATCAGCCTTGTTTGCTTTTTCTAGGACAGATTATAGTTTATTCCTATGCTATTTGTCGGCATGGCAAAACATTAGTCTCTTGCACAGTTCCCAGTGGACTATATTTAGCACTCAGTCATGTCTAATATTGTATTCTTTTTGTGTCGGAATCTGTCTAAGAAAAAGAGACCCATAAAATTTTCTAGAAACATTAAATCCCAACAATTTTTTAATTAACACTTCCGGAAGTGTTAATAAAAAAATTTTCCTCTCGTTCCAGCTGGTCATAGAGTGAAAATAAAAGAAAGAAAAATTCCTGGATCTGGTGAAATTGCTGAAAACATGGAAGATGAAGGTGGTGGCAATACCAGTTTAAGTTGGTGCGCTTGGAAAGGTTACCAAACGCCAGGAAAAGATACTGAGGGAACTGAAGATCCGCGGAAGAATCAAGACCATCCAGACCACAGCGTTATTTAAATCAGCTAGGATACTTAGAAGAATCCTAAAGACCGGAAGAGACCTGCTCGTCCAGTCTTCAGTGAAAATCGCCGGTTAGAACTGTTAGGTAAACTTCGCTAGGTGTAAAGTAAGAACTGATCCTGCAAACAACTTGGTCTTGTAGCTAAAACCTTCATGAATATCCTATGCTCGCGAAATTTTGAACTAGCTTAACATAATGATCGAGGTTCTAATATTGAACCTCCAAATTTCAATTAACTTCCGGCCAAAACAGTTCACTTCCTTCGTCTTATTTTATTGTGTACGAAAGTTAATATCATTTCAAATTTAAAAAAATGTATTCAGTCTGTAGTTTTCAATAAAAAAACGAGGAAGTATGTAAGTTTTGCATACACCTGATATAAAGATGTGCATGCAAACAACGGAAAAACCCGATATGCAGCGTGCTCACTCACATACACACAAATTGAACCTTATAAACAGGATCAGATGCAAATAAACACATAGATCAAATAGATAATCTCCATGAAAGGGGTGCACGTCTCCTATACATATAGAAAAGTTTAGTGCAATCAACAATCAAAATGATGTATGAGGTCACACATGCCCACAGCAAGATGCAGAAACTATGCATTTGGGATGTTTGCTTTATGGCAAAACCAGCAACCAATACGGAGTGAAGATTCAACGTAAATTCAATCACTACTACTACTGCAACTCCAAAGAAGAAGAAGAAGAAGATATCAACGTTTATTTATCACAGGAATTCAAAAAAGTAATATATAATCTTAAACGCATATTTTTTAAGTGAAACATACACACACATACAGAGAGAGAGAGAGACAGAGACAGAGAGAGAGACAGAGACAGAGAGAGAAACTGGGGGCTTAACTTCTTTGTGGATTTGAATGATTTGTAAAACCATTCTCTTCACGTACTTAAAAAGTTTTTTTCATTTTGTTATTATCGGAACATAAAATATTTCGGTGCATCTCTTTCTCTTTATTTCGTCTCCCTTTCCACTTTCTCAACATCTTCGAGGGTCATTCAATAAATAAAGTTATTTTGCTAAAGGACTTTGTCATGGGAAGCACTGTTTTCAGTTGCACCCTTTTTAAGAAAATCAATTGTGATTGATCCTTTCAGGTCCTAGAAGACTGTCGGTATTACCTTCTTTACTGACAGGTTCTAACGAATTTTTATTTGCCGGAGAGTTAGTGTTTCCTATCCATGGACTGTCTAAGACTTGGGCTCGTACTGACAAACCCATGTTTAGCTTATTTTTTATTGTAAAATGCTTCTCCATACAAATCACATATTCTTCCATAATTTTCACATGGTTTGCACTTCTCTGTTAATACGATTTCGATGCTTTTTTGTTGAATTGTAATTTGTATTGGAATATTTTTCTCGATAAACCTCTATTCCAATCTTTCTTCAAAGAACTTGAGAATTTTTTTGTCCATTTGTTGAAGAATGCTACTTTTGTATCACATAATGTTCACAACTTTCACAAAGTAATTTTTTCAGCATAGGAGATAGAAATTTCTGATACATGACAAAATTTTAAAACTAATACGTCAGTAGCAAGAAATGTCAGGAGGCCTTGCCTGTTTAAGCATACCCACGTACATGCATATACGTACATACATACATACATATACGCAGACACACATACATAAATACATGCTCAGCGTAACGTCGTAAGAAATGGAATCGGTGGTCAGAGTTCAAATCGTGAACAAAGCTGTTTGCGTTTCTCTTCGCGCTAATGCCCTATAAAAAAGCATGAATCCATCTGTCCACCTGTGCCTCTGTTGTGGGTAGATGGTTGGGCAGTCTGGGTTAGGCAACCAGTTTTGAAGGAAAACTCTGAATTCCTAGCTGCTTAAAAATTGACTTTGTGTCGCATCCTGCCCAAAGCAGAGTGGTTGGGTGAATATTGACAGACAGAGAAACATCTTCATTATCAAAGTATTTTTCAAATCATTTAAATGTCCAAATCACTAAAACCAACGTGTTAATTATGTCACTAACGTCATATGTTACAAACTGAAAGTTGGTTTGGTACGGGCCAACATCAACATTGAATTCTGCTTACTGTTTGAATAGAATTGCAAAGAATGAACCAAATCGTTGAGGAAATTTTAATATATACTACTTGAACCCATGGAAATTCCCCTCCTTTAATGAGAAATAACAACCAAGGATTAACGATCAATATAATATTTTAATGCTTTAATGAAGTACACATACGCAAATAAACATGCAAAAATGTGGATGGGTTTTTTTTTTCAATTAAGACGAAATATTTAATTAATCTCAGACAAAGAATCAAGAATTGTTTTATCATAACGACTGTGTGTACGCGGACTTTCTTCGGAAATACGAGTTTTATCTTTTAACACATACACATAAGATCATACTTTCATACCTACTCTTGTATTCCAAGCAAATATACGCACTTCAAATTAATATTTTGATACAAAAATGATAGATTAAATCAATGCAAGACTTATTCCTAAAAAAGGTCTCTGGCAAGATCCAAGTATTTGCCAATCATTTCGCTTTCTTTTATTTTGCGGACCACCGAAACGGCAAAATCCACTAGATGAGAGGTTCTTTTTTTCTTATTAATCAATACTAAGTCTGGTCTTCTGTCTTGGACTTGCTATTCTGTTGAATATTATCAATTTTCGCTTTAATTTGTGCTGCTATTAAAAGAGATTTAATTTTGCCTTTGAGGTTTCCCTTTCTTAGCTATGTCCAGGTCTTCTCGTGTACAATCTAGCTAGTTTGTCGCTTGAAATATCAATACAGTCGTTTTTCTTCTCATTTCTGTTTTCTAATTTTTTTCTGTTCTAATGTTGCCATTGTTGTTACTAGCTTCCGTAATTAATCTTTCTTTACACTTTTCCATGTTCACCTCAAGACCTTTTATCATTATTATTATTGATGTTCTTGTTACTGTTGTTATTGTTTTTCTTTGCGAGTTTTTCACACCAGTTCTAATAGGTTTCTTCTGGTCTCTAGGATTCAAATTATCCAAACTTATTTGGACAGAGCTGTGATTTAAATGGTTTTGATTCTATCTCTGATCTCCAGTTTCCCCAGTCTCTTTGAAAACGTTTTATCTAGGTTCAGTACAAGTCTGTGTTGTATATGTATTAGCGTGTATATATTTGTCTGGCCTGTAAAACGAATTTATATTTCAGAAAGGTTAAAAGCCCATGTGAACAAATGGGTGACATAAAAACCTGAAATTGAAGTATAACGTGAAACATTATCAAATCTGACAGCAAAACATGACGGTCGACCCAATCAAGTTGAGAAGTAGAGGGAACTGAGTGTTTAATTTACGGGTGCGTAAATAGGTGACAATCTTCGTTCGCATGTGAATCAGAAGGGCTAATGATTGTAGCAACAAGTAAGTGCAATGGGGTAGTATTTTTCTCAATATTGTGGGTTTTCTAAGAATAATTCTTAAAATTTACATAGTTTCGACATGAACAAAAGAAAATAATTGTTTTAAAACCTGACAGCAAAATATGACGTTCGAACAATCGAGAAATAAATAGAGCTGAGTGGTGTGGTGCAAAAGTGTGGATGTTTTGAATCTAAAGATGAAGAAAGGCTTGAAACAAGAAGAAAAGAACTTGCCGTCAATAGATTTTACCGTTCCAGTGGACAATAGATTAAACGTAAAAAAAGATGAAAAGTTATACAAATACCTGGACCTTGTCAGAAAGCTGAAAAGTCGTGAAACGTGAAGGTAATGGTGATAGCAGTTATTGTTGGGGTCCTTAGAACGGTCCCCAAAGGATATGTACATTATAAACATAATAAGAATTTTAGTAATAGACGCATTGTGAACCCAATGGGTTCCCGTTGTAACTGGGATCTGTAATGATACTGATGCTTCAAGTTAGAAAGGATTCCAATTAACGTTTCATAAGCATCATTGTATCGAGGATTTCAAAGAGCAGTTGTTTTATTCATTGAGTTGAATGTCTTGTTTTACGGTCAGGTTTCATAATGTTTCTCGCTATATTTCAATTTCAAGTTTTTATGCCAACCATTTAACCAATCTTAAATGCAAATTCGTTTTACTGGTCAGACAAACGCGAGTGCTTACACAATACAGACTATTTTGTACCGATGTTAGATTGTTAAAAAAAAAGATAAACCATAAAAATTTTAACATACCATTAAATATTTTATCTATTTATCTCTATATTGTATTTATTATATTTTATTAATGATAACGATCTGCCAAAACAAATCGTTTTCATTAATTTCGGATAGTTTTTTTCTCTCACTTACGTTTCTAGATTCTTTTTATTACAATTCACTCGAGTCGTCAATCTAGGAGTCAAACTTAACTAGACGACTCTCTAACCCGTTAGGTTGACATTATAGGACACGATCCATGATGATATCGATTCTTCTATTTAAGAAGGAATGAAGGATACTAATTAAAATTCCATTCGTTATATCAAGAACGTCGGTCATTAAACATTGTTTTCACTATGAATCATGCCCCACTCCCCAAAATTATAATTCAGCTGCTCAGTGGAGGGGAAATTGATTTATTCTTAAAGACTATTTTAAGTGTATTGCTTTAATAAAAATCTCACTATAATTTACCATTTAGTTAGATTACGATTCCACACACACACACACACACACACACACACATATACATATACACATGATGAGAACTTTCGTAATATACAAAATGCCTCGTGAACCCTTATAGATGCTTCGATTTAACAAGTTGTAAATGATTCTAATTAGCATTTCATAGTTATCTGTTGTATTGAGAATTTCAATGACTTTAAAGAATTACCTTCGGCACGAATTCGGACCACCAGATTATTCGGCTGCAATTTGAACGGGAAACTGTATTATTCTCTAAGTGCATTCAAAGAGTATTGCGCTGCCAGATATCTCGCTGTGTAGAGCTTTTTTGCTGGGCTACTGTTACATACATATATACAAGCATATTGTAAAATTTACAAATGAATACTTAATAATTTGGTATATATGCACATCATTTACGTTAAATTAAGGGATAAAGTGATGATAATGATAGTTTCAACATAAACAGAAATAAGTGAAAAGATATTTTTATTTCAAGATGAAAATTTAATGGAGACTTATTTTTATCACCCACCCTGTCAGCGGTGTCTTGAATATTCCGACTTTATTCTCTACAGAGGAGTAAGCATCTCCAGTAAATGACGTATGACAGTGTATGGAGCCAGTGTAGAGTTACACCTTCGTTACAATTACTCGTTGGTCTACTCTAACCTGGAATGCTAGTACCTGTTAGTATCCCATCGATGGATCAGATAGAACAATTTAACCATTTACTATACTCATCATCATCATATCGCGCTGGTAGCACGGATATCCCTGACCCTCTCTCGCCACTCCTCCCTATCGTTCATCGCCCTAGGTAGGTCTTCAGGACAACATCCTGTATCCTCACATACCTGCTGAATGTACGTTCGAGCTGGTCGTCCTGCTTTTGCGCGGCCATGTGTGGGGATCCATAAGAGTACATCTCTTATGAGTTCATCTCTGCTTCTCCATGTCTGGTTCGTCTAACTTGGATAGTTTTCGTGATAGGGGGTAGGTGGCCGTAAAGTTGGTGTCTTGTGGGGTGTTGCTGCCAGGACTTGTTCAGGATTGCACGCAGCATTCTTGTGTAATTGCCATCTAGCTTCTTCTCCAGTCGTTTTGTTAGCGTCCATGTAGTGCATCCATATAGCAGTATCGATGTGACCGCTGCCTGGAAGAAACTGCGTTTCATTTTATCGGTTAGGTCTGATTTCCATATAATCGATAGCCTATTGATAGCTGTCCATGCTTTCGTTAACCTCGTTTCGATGTCCTTTTTCGGTTGATTCGACGCTGCTTCCTAGGTACGTGAATTTGTCTACTAGTTTAAGTGGGGTTCCTTCTAGAGTGGAGATGTCCCCCGTTTGGTTATAGCACATATATTAAACAGGAATAATTACTTAAACGATTACTATAATTAATTACTTGAAACCATATAATTACAAAAAAGAGTGATTTCACCATTAACTAACCCCATAATGATTGATATTTGGTAAATCCAATCAAACAATCAATTCTGTCTTGTATTTAACCAACATGTAATGTAAAATTGACTTCAAATATAGTGAATAGTAAGTGCACACCACTAAATGCTGGGGTTATAACCCCAGTAAAAGGTTATTCACGCATAATATAGCACGGAGACATATTTGTCGGTAAAAGCTCTGATATTGTTATTAAATGGACATATTCTTAAAAAAGGCATGAATCACGTGATTTCAAGACATATTAGTAAAGATATCGAGAAATCGCTAATAAATGGTTTTGAAACATATGTCCTTGATAACAAAGACGTATTTAACAAATTTGATGCATATGTGTGCATGTTAAAGTGCACATGAACACTTATTTAACAATGGCGTCACTGATGTCACTGTAGTGTGGACGGTAAAAGTGTTATTCCATTAATCAACAAAATAATTTTCTTCATAGTAAATACAGAGGTTAATGAAAAGGTCAATAGCTTGAAAAGTGTGCTTGACTCAAAATAGTTGGGGAAAAGAAGGTAAACCGTTTACTTCAAAACAGAAAAAAAGTCAAACTTGATTATACCAGAGCCACGTGAAATCTATAGAAACACACACATACACACACTCACGCGCTGACACACACACACACGGGCTCACACACACACACACACACACACACACACACACACACACACACACACACACACACAAATACACGCATCCACACCCACTCATACACCCAAACTTTAATAAACAGCATATCAGTACCTACAAATTTACTCATACCCAACTGATATTATATTTTTTTAAATCATTAGGCTATTTTAAATATAAAAAATGAGGACTTTTGAGATGGGATTTCAAAGAAAAGCTTTTGTAAAACCCAAATGGACAATTTGCATTGTTTTGGCTCAATGATAACAGCTTAAAGAATAACGATAATCATGATGACCAAACAAGTAGCAACAGTATTCAGGATCTGTGATTGGTGGATAGAAAAAAAGACAAATTTTGATACGACATACAATAGCACGGAAGACGACTGATTACAGCCACTAGAAACAATACTGACAACACGAGGACTAACAGAATGACAATAACCAGAAAACAAAAATGGGGAGAAAAAACTCTATGGACGTTTACAGTGACTAATAGGCAATATCTCACACGAGAGAACGTGGACGTGACTCAATAAGTGAAACCTTAAAAAAGAAACTGAACAGCACAAAATAAGAACCAACCATATCAAAGCAAAGCAGCAAATGTAGGTTATGTGGTGATAGAGATGAAACGATCAATCAAATAATAAGCGAATGCAGCAAATTAGCATAGAAAGAGTATAAGAAACGACTGGTGGGCAAAGGGGATCCACTGGGAACTGTGCAAGAAATTTAAATTTGACCATACGAACAAATGGTTATGTCCAATCCAGAATCTGTCCTGGAGAATGAGATGCACAAACTCTTCTGGGATTTTGGGATACAGACGGATCACTTAATGTCGGCCAGACGACTAGATCTTATAAGAGGAAAAAAAAGAACGTGCAGTATTGTGGGCTTTGCTGATCACAGAGTAAAATTGATAGAACGTGAAAAGAAGGATAAATACCTCGACCTTGCTAGGGAATTGAAAAACTGTGGAATATGAAAGTTATGGTTACACCAATTATAATTGTTGCTCTTGGTACAGTCACCAAATGACTAGAGGACTTGGAACAAGAGGTCGAATGGAGACAATCCAAACTATTTCATTATTAAGATTCTCCAGACTACCGAGAAAAGTCCTGGAGCCTTGAGGAGACTTCAGTGAAAGACCAACAGCTAGCGCTGATGTGAAAAGCTCTCAGGAGTAAATTGATAATGATGGAAAGGGGACTAGAAGAGTTGGAAATCGGTGGCTGAATTGAGACCATCCAGTCTAACGCAGGTGTGAAAAACTTGCAAGAAGAAAAATAATGATAAATACAAAAGTTGATCTGATTGGATGAGGGAGGTGGTCTACTGGGAATTGTGCAAGAGACTAACATTTGTTCATGCAGACATATAATGTAGGCACAAACCTGAAACTGTCCTCAGAAATAAGACTCATAAAATTCTCTGGGACTTTGAGCTACAAATGAATTATTAAATCCGGGCCAGAAGAGCAAACCAAGACGCCTGTCTTTTCAAAGGTCTGTGGCCTGAACAGAAAAATATTCGATTGATACGTATATTTAGTACATCATGATTTAACGCGTAATGCTCTTTTGAGATTAATCACTTTGCGTCCAGTTGATCTGAGTTGGCACAAAGAATCTAAAATGAGATTTACCCTTTACGACAGATGTTTCCAACCTTTTTGTGACATCTTCACTCTACCCCCGTGTGCTGAAGGTACACGACATCCAAATCGAAAGTTAATGGCATATTATGTTAGCATAAAAGAATAGATACTACACTTACATCCTAAACAAAATTTAGCGCATGGGAGCACAAACTTGGATTATGCCTTCAAAGTTATTGCCCGAAAATGTACAATAATATTGTACTTCCGGTAAAGTTTAAATTAATTTACCTTTTAATTGATATCAACATGAAATTTGAGTTTGGTATTGAGTCGAAAACCTCAGGACCACAAGATCTGAAATTAATATGAAGCATGACTAAAAAGGCAAATCATGTATTTTGTTATTTTTATTTCAAATCTTGCGGTCCCCCCTAATTAATATCACCAGGGTGTCACGATAATCTGATGTGCCGCGACACCCGCTTGAAAAGTACTGCTTCGGATGAAATTGGAATTCACGCAAGTTTAAAAAGCATAAACTCTTGTTGATTACTGTTTTTATATAACGTGCGATGCTGAAGATGGTCAACTTTTTTCACATTAAAAAATAGACTCTCCTATTCTTATTGCCAACAATTAGAGCCAAATTAAGATTTCGCAGGCCTCCTGGGTTACACGCAGGTACTGTGAGGCTCCTAGAAATAATATCATATGATGTAAGGACATTTGTTAGAAATGATAAGATGATCCATTTCTTTACTGAAAACACTAGATTCATCAAAAAGTCCTTTTTTGTTTCCTTCATTATCAATATATTTTATTCAGTTGCAACAGGGGACTGAGAGGTTTCGAGTGCTCAAATTACCGACAGGTCCAAATAGCAAAAAGTTCATTTTCGAAGTAGCCTCAAGTGAAATGATGTGTTATAGATGAAAATTTTTAACACTACGAATCCCTACAATCTCATTAGTACATTTCGTTTGATAGTTCAGAAACAAATGACAGGTTAAGATTGTATATATCTGTCTGGCTCAAATTTTAGAAAAGAATTTACAATTATTTATGTCTCTCTTAGGTTTATACTGGTTGTTATATTCATCACTTTTCGGGCTCTGTATCCTCTGGCTTTTTTTTTATGTCTTTTGGAACATTCAGGGAATTTTGAAACAAACTTTTTATTCAGATCATGGGTGTAAACTACTAATTTCACTTTCCTGCCTTGGTATATCTTGTATCAGTTAAATCAACCTCATAGTTATTTCAAGGTCCTGGGGTTGAACTCACGACTCCCAGGTAAACTTTAACGAGAACCACTTAATCAACGCTTTTATTCTTTAAAATATTGATCATTTCTAAGAGCCAAAAAACTAATGTCCTTTTGTCTGTATTTTATTTCTTTACTCATTTATTTATTTATTTACGTACACACGGGAAGCAGCATGATGGACATAAAGGTATGCGAATAAACCCTTTTACGGCTGAACACAATGCCTAACCTGGTCCTGGACGTGTGAGTCTTGCAGCTTAACGCTCAAGATTGCCATTTCAATCGGGGAACTACTGCTGCTCATCTATAAGAGTAGCTTCTATAGATGAGAATAAAAACAGCCATCGAAAGATAACCAAGACCCACACTCAAACCACATACATAAACCGCATCGCTCTTCACGCGGGTAAAAAAGGGGCGCGTCCTGCTGAGGTTGGAGCCCTGGCCTCACTGTTCGAAAAATCAGTTACAGAGCTCAAACAACAAAAACTACTAAAATGCAAACAAACAATACAAATAGCGACATTTAACGTAAGAAACTTAAATAGAACTACCAGAGCTGACTGTATCGGCCGTAGAACATAAGATAGACATAATATGCAAACAAGAACACGGATACACGCACAACGAAGATATCAAATATCACGAAACTGGCAATGGATGGACGCTAGCCACTGTCTCGGCATGAAAAAACTCAGTCAATGCCACAGTAGGAGGGGTAGGAATGCTTATAGGACCTAGAGCGTTAAAAACACTTAATAGCATTGAGAGAATACAACCTAGGATGTTGGCCGCTACGTTTAATGGCAACCCAAGAGCAACAATCTTCTCCTGCTATAGCCCTACCAATGTTAGTGAAGAAACTGAACTAGTCACCTTATACGATGAGCTATCTTCTCTCGTACGTAGCATTCCGAAACACAACCAGCTAGTCAGCCTACACAACACTTCGAATAGGAATGGACAACATCAAACCGATTTCATGATAGAAAATAGATTAACATGCTTCAATACAAACTACCAAAAAAGGGAGGGAAAATTATGGACCTACACATATGTAAAGCACAGATAGACTACATCTTTATAAACAAGAAATGGAAAAATTGCGCAATCAATTGCGAAGCATGCACCTCTTTCGAGGGTGTGTCCTCCGATCACCGAATAGTCACGGCAAAAATACTACTAAGCCTAAGAAAAATCGCCACACGAACAGCAACCACCAAACACTATGACTGGGCCCTATTCAACAACAGAGATATAAGAGATAAATATGTATTAGAATTGAGAAACAGATTCGAGACACTACAGGAGAAAACAGAAAAAGGTACCCCAAATGACGAATATAAGGATTTCGTCAACGCGCACCTCGAGGCGGCAGTGTAGTTAATTAAAAAAAACAAACTAAAACTAAATATAGAGTCCTATAGGAAACGTTAGCGGAGAGAGAAAAACGTGCACACGCGAAAACAGCCTCTAAAACCTATCGGAAGAACCGAACACAAATGCCCGAAAACTAAAAACAGCACAATATCAATTAGCAGGCATATATATAAAGGAACAGACAGAATACATACAAAATCAGATTGATAGGCAATCTAGGATAGCCTGGCAAACAATAAACGAAGTGAGTAGAAGGAAGAGCACAGTCAAAGCAAAATTGAAAGCTGCAAACCAACAGGAAAGAATAAAACTGTGGAAACAGCATTTCGAAAATCTACTAGGAAACCCACCGAAAGTAATGCATGAACCAATCACCAGAATTATTAGTAAGCAATTGGACATTAAACTTGGACCGTTCACTCAAGAAGAACTCGACTCGGTTCTTAGAAAAATTAAAAATAGGAAAGCCGCAGGGCTTGACGAGATTCCCTCAGAAGTATGGAAGACCAGACAATTTGACGACATACTGCTCCGACACTGCAACGCAGTCTATAATCAAAATCCGATAGACAGATGGATGAAGGGATGCATCCTCCCCTTCCCTAAAAAGGGTGACCTTGGATTAGCCAAGAACTACCGAGGTATAACATTTACATCCATAGCAGCCAAAATTTACAATGCCCAACTACGAAACTGCATAGAACCCAAAATCGTCAACATCCTTCGGAAAAACCAAAATGGCTTCCGAAGAAATAGATCCACAACCTCACAAATATTGACTATCCGTAGAATCCTTGAAGGCATACAGGCAAAAAACCTATAGGCGACATTACTATTTGTCGATTTTACCAAGGCCTTCGATTCCATTCACAGAGGAAAGATGGAACAAATCCTACTAGCATACGGCATACCCAAAGAAACCGTAGCAGCAATAACGATTCTCTAAAGAAACACCGAAGTGAAAATACGTTCACCAGATGGAGACACAGAATACTTCGACATTGTAGCAGAAGTACTACAAGGGGACACGCTAGCTCCATACCTCTTTATCATCTGTCTAGACTACGTGCTTAGAACATCGATTGATAAAATCAGAGAAAACGGGCTCGAGCTGACAAAGTTAAGTAGCAGAAGATACCCCGCAAAAACAATTACCGACGCCGACTACGCCGATGACATAGCGATACTGGCAAATATACCCAACCAACCCGAAACACTACTGCATAGTTGTGAATGAGCCGCCGCAGGCATTGGCTTCCATGTCAATGCACACAAAACGGAATATATGTGCTATGATCAAACAGGCGACATCACCACACTATATGGAACCCCTCGTAAACTAATAGACAAATTCACCTACCAGGAAGCAGTGTCTCATCAACCGAAAAAGACATCGACACGCGGCTAACGAAGGCATGGACAGCTATCAATAGGCTATCGATCATATGGAAATCGGACCTGACTGATAAAATGAAACGCTGGCAGCAGTTGTATCGATACTGCTATATGGATGCACTACATGGATGCTAACTAAACGGCTGGAGAAGAAGCTAGACGGCAATTACACAAGAATGCTGCGAACAATATTGAACAAGTCCTGGCGGCAACACCCCACAAGGCACCAACTATACGGCCAGTAACCTCCTATCACGAAAACTATCCAAGCTAGACGAACCAGACATGCAGGACACTGCTGTAGAAGCAGGGACGAGCTCATAAGTGATGTACTCCTATAGACACCCACATATGGCCGGGCAAAAGCAGGGCGACCAGTTCGAACATACATACAGCAGCTATGTGAGGATACGGGATGAAGCCCTGAAGACCTGCCAGAGGCGATGAATGATAGGGATGAGTGGCGAGAGAGGGTCAGGGATATCCTTACTGGCGGCACAACATGATGATGATGATGATTCATTTATTTTTCGCTCGTAGTGTGATCAGTTGATGTTATTTATATCCGTATGGGATGAATGGTACGAGACAATAACCGTTTTTACCCAAGGATTCAAATCACCATCAGCTTGCCATAGTACACAGGTGAATCTGAATTACATACAACTTACTGTAACAGCTAACGTCGCAGAAAATCGAATCGGCAATCAGAGCTCAAATCCTGGATGAGGATGTATTCGTTTCATGTCAATCTAATGCCTTTGAGAAAGATGTGCAGTTATTTGTTCTCCCTTCCGGTTGGGGGTAAATCGTAGAATAGACTTGGTTCTCTATTTTTAGTAAGGTAACCAGTCTAGGAGAAAGAAAACTTAGAATTCAAACCATCAGTCAACATCCAGCATGGATATCCCAGACCCTCTCCCGCCACCCGTCTCTATCGCCCATCCACCCCCGTAGGTCTTCAAGGCACAGAGCTGTTGTATATAGGTTCTTGCTGGCCGTCCTGCCTTTGCTCGTCCATGTGAAGGGGTTCACAGGAGTATATCACTAATGAGTTCGTCCCTACTTCTCCATCAGTGTCCTGCATGTCTGGTTCGTTTAACTTGGATAGTTTTTGAGATGGGTGGTACGCGGCCGTACACCTACTGCCAATATTGCTCGCAGCATTCTTGTGTAATTGCTGTCAAGCCTTTTCTTCATATGTTTAGTTAACGTCCAAGTAGTGCATCCATATAGCTGTATCGACACGACCACTGCTTGGAAAAAAAAACTGCGTTTTATTTTATCGGTCAGGTCTGACTTCCATATGACCGATAGCCAATCGATAGCTGTCTATGCCTTTGTTAGTCGCATGTTGATGTCTTTCTCGGTAGATGAGACATTGCTTCCTTGGTAGGTGAACTTGTCCACTAGTTTCAGAGAACTACCATTTAGTGTGGAGATGTCGCTTCTTTGATTAAAGCACATATACTCCGTCTTGTGTGCGTTGACATGGAGGCCTATGCCTACATCTGCTCGTTCCAAACCATGTAGTAGAGTTTGGGCTTGGGCGGGTGTATTTGCCAGTCCGCATCCGTAATTGTTCGTGCGGGGTATCTTCTGCTTCTTTCCTTTGCCAGCTTGAAACCGTTATCTTTCTTTATATCAAAAGACATTCTAAGCACGTAGTCAGATGATAAAGAGGTATGGGGCTAATGTGTCTCCTTGGAGCACGCCTGCTACTATGTCGATGTAGTCTGTGTCTCCATCCAGGGAGTGGACTTTTACTTTCGTGTTTTTATATAGCATCATAATGGTTGCAACGGTTTCTTTGGGTAATTCGGGGGCGAGTAGTATTTGGTCCATCTTATATCTGTGTATGGAGTCAAAGGCCTTGGAGAAGTCGACAAATAATATTTTTGCTTCTAGGTTTTTTGCACGCACATCTAGAATTCGACGGATAGTCAAAATTTGTGATGTCATGGATCGATTTCCACTAAAACCATTTTGGTTCTTTTCAAAACTGATTTTATCACATCCTGATGGTGGCGACGGATTTGGGTACCTTATCTTAATATTTAGCTACGTCAAGCTGGAAATAATTATTTCATTCATTCTTCTCTTCTTAATAGTTTCACAGCCGCAAATTTTAATTATTTTTCGGATGAAAAACTGTTTCAATTAACCGTTACATTAAAACCTTTAAATTACCACGAAATATCATTATCATCTGAATGAAAAACATAGTAAAAATGTTAAAATTTTATGTTAAAGCCAGAAGAAAAATTTCTCAGTAAAATTGACCACTAGGTGTAAAATACAGACAAGCAAAAAGCATAGCTTGAATTTCAATTATAGGTAGACAGGATGTCACTCAACCGTAACCAAAGAAAAAGAACTCATCTTTGCGAATTTCTTTATTATTATCAGAGAAATACACTTAAAACGTTCAAACATAGGAAACAAAAATGTTGTTCAATTTGCAAATGTATGATAATTTTGTAGGGTCTTCATTCGTGCTGAAGTATAGGATCCTAACAATAATCTGAGAGGACCTGGGAGTAATAGTTTTGAGTAGCATTAAATGGAACCACAAAAACCAGGCAAAGCCGAATGAACAATGAATGCGAGGGTGGGTTGAAAAGTTCATGTGATGACGTCATAAATACTTTTGATGACTTCTTTATCAACGAGATGCAAGCACTGAAGTGTATGAACCGCAAGTGGAACAATGTTGAAAAATCAACTTCATTTGGTTTCATTCCATGAGAGTATCTTAATTTGCCTATAAACTTTTTAGCCAACCCTCGCAAAGCATATGTTGATAGTTCTGTGAATTTTTTTAATCATCCGATTCCTTGATAAATGCCAATTTGAATCATTCATCCTTTTTGAATTAAAGCATCAGTGTCATTATGATCTGTTATTAAGACAAGAACCTAACAGGAGTCGTCTAGTTATTTCTGATAGATTTCTGAATATATTTTTAAGTAATTGTTTCCGAGTAGAAGGTATATAACTAAATTAATAGAATCACTTATCCAGTCGGCTAGGGCTGTAGAATACACCGACGGCTTCTCTGCTGACGGGTAAGATTCCCCAACGAGTGTCTTGTATATGACACTAAGAAATCTGGTGGTGAAGTTCCATGCGGATTACCCATCATTGCCATCGCTCTCAGGCCTCTCTGGCCCAGGGTGGTAGCACCTGATAGGGGTCCTATCAATTGGTCAAATAGAACTAAACTGCGTATTTATGCTAAACTGAATTGCTTAAAATAGAACTATTTTGACATTTAAACTACGTACGTACGCTAAACAGAATTGTTTGAAATGGAAATGTTTTTGGATGCTATACTGATTTGTTTGAAATAGAACAGTTTTTGACATTGAAACAATACTTACTGAATTGTTTGAAATTGAACTATTTTGACATTTAACTGTGTATAAACTAAAACTACGCTTATACTAAAATGAATTGTTTGAATTAGAATTGTTTGACTAAACTGAACAGTTTGAAATAGAAATGTTTTTGACAATAAAACTGTGAATTTATGCTAAACTTAATAGTTTGAAATAGAACTGTTTATTTGTATAAAACTGGACTTGACATTAATTAACCAACAAATGTTGATATGCCATAAAAACCTAACAAACAAAGAATAGAATCACTAATAAAGTATGCACAAGAGAGAAGGAGAAGGAGAAGAAGAAGTGGAAGAGAGAAGGAAAGAAAAAGGAAAAGAGAGAAAGAAAGAAAAAGAGAAAGAAAGGAAGAAGGTGTGAGAGAAAAAATGAGGGGAGGAGACATAGACATTCAACGCTACAAACATAACGTGTACTGTAAGAAAATCACAATTCTAGCTTCTTCGCCTTTGAATAATAGAAAAAGTGATAATACATTATAAAAATGACAGGTAACCCATTGGTTACATTTTATTAAAAAGAAACATGTTTTAAGTCATTTTTTCCTTGTCTGTTGTAAAACATCGATACTTCTGTGAATGTTTTCGTTTCAGTGAAAAGAGTGATTTTGTCAAAGTCCTTCACTTTCTCTAGGCCAAGAGTCACAAAATCTTTTAAACCATCCACTTCATGCAATCTTTGATCTCTCATTGACCCCCAGACGTGTACAAATAGGTATCTGTTAGGGAAACTGAATTCCAAATACTCTGTGGCCCTGTTAGCAGTGCTGGCAATACGCCATTCATATCCCTAAAATGGTGGAAACCTCATTCCCCAAGAAAAGGATAGCCGAAACTCCATTCGAGAGTGGGGTTCCACCATTGAAGCTCGGTGAAGTACTAATAACCAAAAATTATTTTCATTAAATTCTGGATTCTTCAAAATTTTTGTAGGTTTGTCCTATAATTGTTACAACGAGGCGAAAGTAGACTTTTTTCAAACAAAAAAAAATCTTTATTGTTTATTTGGTTCAATTCAATTTCTGAACCAAATGCATACGAATTATAAACAGGATAAAACAGTGAGTAAAAATATTATTCGCAGATACAGGTGGGCCAAGAATATGTCAACTGCCCCCGGATTTCAGAGGTGTAAGTGTTTCCCCAATACTCAAGTGCATCCAGTGCTGAGGCTTTATTTGTGGTACTCTAAAGAATGTGGGATCACTCGTTGGTTGCGATTACTCCCATGCCCACTCTGATCTGAAGTGACTGTACCTGTCATGGTTCTAGTTATGGGTCAAATAGATCTATTTGAGATAATCAAGTGTTTAAAATGATTGCGAAGAAGTTTTGTACCGTGTGTAATTAGTGACTATAGTTGTTAAACTGACTTTAGCATTAAATAACCGAATAAGGTTTCCAACGAAATAACCAACCAAAACCACCTGCTAATTGCTAATTCAATACTGTAAATCTTATGATCACTAATAAAATTGCCCCCTATATTCATGTTGTCTGTGAATTCTCTGATACACTATGAAATTACATCTTTAAAATACAAAACATTTAATTTTTATATTGCTCATACGACCACTTTTATACAACACTAAATGTGAAAAAAATACGAGACACTAAAAGCTATACTTATGAAAATAGATATCTTAGACACATATTTTTCATAGAAGAATTACAATGTTTTTATTTAATAATGATAGAAAGATTATAACGATAAAATTAACTTTTATGCAAGTTTTGAGCCTATTTTTTATCATGTATAGCTTCTTAGAATGTTGAAATAAAATATATTTTCATTTTAGAAAAATAAAACAATTTAACATATGTTGTTGCAAATTAAATTCGAGTAACCTTTTCTGTAAGGACGTTGAAATTTATCATATGCATGTACCCAAAACTCTACTTTTAATCGCGTTGTAACATCTATTAAAGACAACCATTAAATTTGGGATTAACAAAAAATTTCGTTAAATAGTTATTCATTCATTTCTCTGATCCCTAAGTCGTGGATTAAATACTTGGATTCTTTCGACCGAATAACAAAATCACTCTCTCTCTCTCCCTCTCCCTCTCTCTCACACACACACACACACGCGTGAGCGCGCACACACTACCGACATCTTTAGTAAGAAATGAAAATGCATATATATTTTATATATGATATATAGTGCTCGTTTGTATGGCTAAAGACACGAAATCTATCGAGTTATCTTGCAAAAAATTTTGTTTTGTTTTAAATATCATTTTTATTTTTATAATTGCGAGCTGACAATTGAGCCCGAGAACCGAGCTTATATATGCTTGTATGCTTGTACGTATGAATGCCTACATATTCATAAAATGTTTATTATATATATATATATATATATATATATATATATATACTACCAGTCAAAAGTATTTGGCTACCCTCAAATTTTTTTTATTTCTCATCATAAAAAGTGTTATATTTCTAATAGAGCAAGTGTTGTATACTCAACACATAATATATATGCATATATACACATATACATGTATTGACGCAATAATAAAGACGAGCGAAGACTTCTTTAAAAAATATACCTCTCACTTTATTGTAAGGTTCGAAAGGGTTTTACTGTGAGAGGAGGTTGGAGACCGAACAAAACTGCAATATATTGACCCCCACTCTTATGGCCATCAGCGTTGTGTCTTTCTCGTTCGCCAGGGCTGCTCAACCGGAGACCTAGGGGCCTACTCCACTGGCTGCGGGCTTTCTCTACCGCATCTTGTCTCTAACGGGTCTCCAAACTAACTGAGGGTCCCAAGGACCCCTTCTGCCGGGTGGTGGCTTTCTCTACCACATCTTGTCTTTAACTGGTCTGATCTCCAACTTACTGACTTCCTGTCTCCACCGAGCTATATAATAGTTCAATCACCCACTCAATCTTTGGAATGGCATGTTTGATCGTCATCAAGCGGAAATAACTGTCATGCAGTTCACAGGTCACTCTCTTCCGGTGCATCAGTCTATGCCTGTACCATGGGATTTTACCTTGTCCCATATTGTCAGCCAAGTCCGCCTACGCGATTTCTTCTCATAACTGGCATCGGAATGTGTCACTTCCTTCCGGTGCATCATTTGGAATGCCATGTTTGGCCGGGTCGAAGGTCAATATACAACACAAGTTAAGCACCATATTGTTTTTATTCATTACACTAAATACAAGTCTTCCACAATAACTTTGACCTTAGGATAACCAGATATCTTTTGAAAAATTGATTTGAACGCGTTTTTCTTCTTAAGTACTGAACATAAACAACAGTGTATACTGTTATGAGACATCAGGAAACAGGACAAAACAAGACCAAAAGTAGGGCTGGTTGACCAAAAGCAACAACAAGAGCTTAGGACAATTTCATCACAGTTACCAGCTTGCGTGATAGAAGGCTGACTTTTCCAAACATCACAGCACAACTGAACCAATGTCGTAAAAAAATGTGTCTACATTCACTGTCTAGAGAAGCCTCTGTCAAGCTGGCGTATATGGCAGAATTGTCACGAAACCACTACTGAGGAAGCAAAACAATGTCAAAAAGCTCCAGTGGGCCAAGGCGCACAAAAACTGGACAATAGAGCAATGAAATAAAATCCTTTGGACAGACGAATTAAAGATCGAAATCTTTGGTTCAAAGGGAGGGTTTATGTGCGGCGAAGAGTTGTTGTAAGAACGGTAAGTTCCTGTATCACATCAACCGTAAAGTATGGAGGAGGCTTTGTTATGGTGTGGGGGCTTTTGCGAATTGCAAAGTCAGGGATTTGGATCAGGTAAAGGGCCAATTGAAACTGATCAGCTAACACAGTATTCACGGGATCCCATCTGAAACGCAGCATTTGGGTCAAGGATTTGTACTAATGCAAGATAATGACCTAAAGCATAATAGTAAACTCTATTAGAGGAACATTAAAAGCAAAGAAGAAGAACTCGACCTTCAACTAATGCCTTGGCCGGAGCAATCAGCGGACTTAAATCCTATTGAACTGGTGTGTGATGAACTTGAACAAAAGTCAGAGCAAAACAACCCACAAGTGCAACTCTTGACGTAAAGTTGGGCAGAACTATCTTCAATCTACCTCCAGTCTTTAGTGGAAAGAATGCCAAGAATTTGTGAAGCAGGGATAGCAGCCAAGGGGGTCATTTTGTCGAATCAAATGTTTAAAAGGTTTTTGTGCTTTTGGGGAGGGTATTTAATGTGGCTTTAGAAGACTTGTATTAGTATAATAAATAAAATCATCATGGAGCTTAAATTGTTTCATTAAAAATAGCACTTTTAGAATGAGAAATATTTTTTTTTGGTGGGAGGTGACCAAATACTTTTACTCGTAGTGAATTGTATATATATATATATATATATATATATATATATATATATATATATATATATATGTATAAACAAAAATATCAAAACTGTGTACAATTTTAGTATGATATTTCGTTTTCATGTGGATCACACAATCTTCCAACAAAAATAGGATAAAGAGAGCTAATCAACTGTTTTGAAAATGAGGGAATTTTGTCATGGTATGATGTTTTTGCGCATGACATACGTACAAAAAGGAAATATTATTAATTGATTGATTCTTGAAATGTGAACGGCCCAAATACATAAATATATTTTGTAATCAATCAGGTGGCAAGTGACACAAAAGAAATTTGTTAATATGACTACACTTAGAAATCAATTTATTTTTTAGCAATTTATCATTTTCGGCAATTTCCAGTATACATTATTTTTCTTCTAGTATGTTTGTGCTTTTTTCACACTAGCCCATTTCATCATGGAAGTTTTATCTTTATATATATATATTTGTGTGTGAGAGAGAGAGAGAGAGAGAGAGAGTGAGAAACAGACAGACAGAGACAGAGACTATGTATGTATGTATTTATGTATGTATGTATGTTAGTTCAAACATAAAATACACTTTGGCATGCATAAAAGCTCCCACTTGAAACAGTGAAAGAGCATATCATACATACGTGTATATATATAAAGTTAACAAAAAACTACGCTTTATTTTTACAAAAATATTCTTGCAAGTGAATAAAAACAAGAGAATCATGTTAATCTTAGACGAAACAGAAATTAAATGCACAAGGAACAAAATAATGAAAGAAGTGATAAAAGAAGACGATAGTTTTATAAATGTCAACCGGATTATTTATAAAGATGTCCAAATGCATATTATCAATCTTGTGTCATACATATCCACTCTTAACGTTCACCGGTGTGTAACAAGTGTGAATTTCAGGTTTCTCATAATTTTTTCTATTTCTTAACTACAAATTAACCTTGCACTGATGAAAAACAAATTATTCTTTTAGGTCATATTCTGGAGATATAATCAACGCCATAAACTGCTTTCAATTTGCGTGCAACACCTTAATCACTAAAAATTCTGTCTCTTGTAACTTGAATGTAGAATTCATGATGAACAAACTGATACTAAAAACCTCTGATAATAAATTTATATACAATTGAAAATATCAGTCATACATACTTCTATCTCTACTATTAGTGATACTACCTGATAAGAAACCTTATTTACTAATAAGCTGTGTATTTTTGGTTGCGCAGTCAATTAAAAATGATTGGCAAAGCCAAAGTGTAGTTTAAGATAGAGACATTTCAAAAGCTTCTTTTTAGAAAATAATGTAAAATAGAATAACCTGTTAATTACAAATACACGTATAAACTTGAATGTCAAATAAATACAAACCAATCTTAAATACGCTTTTCATAACAAAGGATACATGATAACTACACTTAGTCTATGGACGTCTCGCGATGTCCAATGTTTAGCATACTAGGCTAACAGAGTATTGTCAATAAGTTATATTCTCATTCGATGTTCTATACTTCCTGACTTATGCTAAGATGTATTTAGACACGAGGTTAATTTGCTAAGCTGAGTACAATTAGTATGAATTCAGACTTGTCCTTCTCCGAAACTATTTGATATACCAAGGCTTAAAACCCAATCTGTCCAACTATTTCGTTGGGGAGAGAATAAATGGATTCAGGCCTTTCTCAAGGACATTAGCATGAAATTAATTACTTTCTTGCATGTGCCTTGCATACTAAATGATTGATCCCTGTCTAAGGGTGGTGGAATGGTTAGCGTGCTAGACGAGTAGACTTTGCCCTTGAAAATAGCTTAATAAATGAAAACTATAAGTCTGTTTTTTCAGAAAATTCAGATGATTGATAAGTTCATGGCGTTAGAGATAAAGATCTACGTTATACAGAAATCCCGCTAATTTCACATACTTTTTAATTCATAATTATGCAGAAAATATAAAGTTCTTGACTGTTTTCTATGTTTCTGTTACAGAAAACAGAAATTTGAAAGTCAGCAATTGTTGAGAAAAAAGACAATATTTCCATGTTTCGAATAAAATTTTTTTTTTAATGTTCCAATAAAAGTGCGCACGAGAATTTTTCATGAAATCAACTATATATTCACATTAATTACGTACAAATGTCTATACTGATACTTTTACTGAGCTTTTCTTTCTCTAGCACGCACAGTTTGCTTACAGAAGCTACTGTTACTAAACAGTCAATCATGTAAGTACACATCAGCTTCATCGCTGCCTTACTTCGGTAATTTGGCGGGAACTGATGTTTTCAGTAAGCAGTCATATTTACTTAGCTTAGCATAACACAAAATCAGATATATAGTACGTCTAGTGAGGATTGAACTCGTTTATAATGGTCTGCTTGCGTAGATTGCTATCCATTACAACATGTGAAGTGCCTCGCTTTGCAAAGTTCATCTTTGCCAGAAATATGGGCGGTGGGCAGCGAAAATCGAACTCCCAAATAATAATCCGCTTGCATAGCTCGTTAACCGTAGCGTACAAGTTGTTTATAATGTTTAAATAAGATATGAATCAATAAATACTTTATTCAAATCCATGATCTTTCGATCATGGATTGCTCTGAAAATCCCATTTAGGCCTTTTGCCGAAACTAAGCGAAAATGCCACTCATGTTCAACTAGTTACATTTCATTAAGAATAGACTTTAGTAAGAAAAGCGATAGATCATCTAAAAATAATTCATCACAGTTTGGGATTTAAAATTTTAAAGAGAATTGCTATGATGAAAGGCGAAATTTTACTAATGTTCCGGTGTGAGCCGACCTACTCTCTCGCATCCAAATATTTACATTAATACCTATCTCATCTTGATCTTCATCAGTGTGTGAACATTTGTGTGTGTGTACGCACGCATATACATACACACTTAGGCTCGCCGATTGCCACACACGTGTGGAGAACCGGCAGGATTAGTATCCGACTTTAAAAAACAAAACACGGAAACTAATTTTCTACCAATCTTGGCAGGTGTGTCTTGTCCAAGCACCTAACTTGAAAAACCGTGATATCAAGTCGATGTGAGGGTTGGGAGAATGCCAGACGAAGGGCGAGACTTTTTCTGGGTGGAACCACATGTTACCATTGGCAGATCCTCCACGTAGACTGGAAGTTTTTCAAATTGTTCAAACCCCCAACTCATCCTACCCTGGGCTGCCTTCCACTACTGCGCCTCCCTAACAACTCGAAAGCCGCGGAGAGCAAACGGGTATCTAAGTTTTACGTATAACGTGGCGTTAATATTTAGGTGCCACTTTACTAGTAAATGCCACAGAAAAAGTTCCGTGATTACAGTGCTCTTCTATGTCCCTGATATCTCAGATAATTTCAACGATATTTAATGCTTGTCTGGTAGCTAAACGTACAAAATCGAGTTATTTCGCGAATATAATACTGAATTTGTCGGTCTTAGGCAGGAAAAATAACTAATGTGTTTGTTTGTACCTTCCTTTTTTGTTTTTTGTTTTTTTTGTTATTTATTCTTTGGAGTCCAAAACTAAGTCAGAAAACGGAGTGTTTGGTTTGGTTTAGTTTAGTTTCTTTCTTTCTTTAATGGCATATCAACCTTCATGGGTTATTTACTCCCAAAACAATCTTTGTGGGAGAATAGCAATCAGAATACACACTTATGAGCACATTCGCACACACAATTTTCCATTTAAAATTCAAATGCACAGGATGTCTTCAGAAGAAATATACAATTTCAAAAAAGTATTTAAAAAAAACATTTAAAATGTTGGCACTTACAATACATAATTTGGTAGAGAAGCATAGCAGATCTTTCAGTAGCCCAAGGTGTTTCGTGACCGGCAAAGCACCCCCAACAATGTTTTTACTTTGATTTTATTTTGTTTGATCTTCCTGAATAGGATGATTTTTATTTGGCGGTAAATAATTGTAAATAGCCAAAGCTATATTGTTTTAATTACATTTTATAGTTAGATACATTAATTTTTGTAGTAAAAAAATCTAAAAAGAGGTAACTAGGTTTCTTTTTATTTTGGATGAGAAGAAAAAAGTTATTAAGCTACCGTGACGTAACAGGAGACGTCAGAAGAGTCATTGAGAACATTTGTCCTTTAGTAATGAATCAGTTCTGAACCCAATGGATTTGAATTAAACAAAAAAGCACCAAAAACTTATTCTTTTGTAAGGCATAATAAGACTGAATCTCTTTCTGTCTCTCTTAATCTTATCTCTGACTGTCCTTCACTTCGACGATGATGTGGTCCTTCTTTTACCCTCTTTCATCCACCATATCAGTGGGCCTTGATGTGCGAAGTTAGCTCGATCCGAAATTTGCAGATTCTGAGGAAATGGGAAGGGTGGCAAAAGCAACGTCCGGCATAGTGAAGGTTAACTCCTCACAAATATTTTGTCGTCTTTTCCCTGAATTCTCTCCGCCGAAACTTCGCCAGTTATTACAACAAGCTGTCGCCATTAGGACACTTCTCAATCCTACTTCACATCCCTGAGGGTAACCCTAGAAGTCAAGGATGACAAGGGCCCCAAATTACAGCACCACTAGCGAAGTTACGTTTCGAAATTGCAGACAAACCTTCACACCAATAAACCTTAAAATAGGATCAAGTTGAATCCCATCGTACTTCACATTGTCTTATCATCATAAGAAATGGAATCGGTGACTCGAGTTCAGTTCCAAGACATGACTGATTACGTTTCAATTCGCGCTAATACCCTTGGAAAAAGCTATGAATTTCATCTGTTTTTCTCACTAATTATGGAGGAATAGAAGCGTAAGCCTGGGTTCTTTATATTTGGTATGGCAATCGCTCCAGAAGGCGGAAAACTCTGAATTCCAACCAGCTGTGTTTCGCTTAGAAATTGACCATATATCAAATCATGCAAGAGTTGAAGGGGTTGGATAAATATATACCACACCCAGCCTGACTATTCTCAAATTTGTACTCACACAACACACGGAGGTTGTTTTAACTGTGTAATTCTTAATAGGGATATATGGTTGATCCTAATGATTGATGCTATTTACTTTTTAATATAGCAGTAATTTTTCGTGGGGATCTCATGAGTTGTAATAGTTAACGAGCTAGACTAGTAGAACCTCTTAAGTGAGTTCGATTAAGCTAAGCTTAGAAAATGACTGTAGTAATTTTTCACTTGTTGATGTTAAAGTCTCGTGATCAATAGAAGTAAAACGTGTGGAGAAAGTTGAGCGTCATATTGTAGACTTGTGTATTCGTAAAATCTGTTGAAGAAATCACAAACAAGCGGCAACATTTTCACATGCACAACAGGGTAAATTTACGGCTTTTAAAAGAAGACTTATTCCAAAAGTTTCGAAGGAGGAATCAATTAGTTATCCAATACATCAACTTTAACTTGTTAAAATATTGACTTTGTGAGATAAAATTGACTTGAAAATGTTCATGACTAAATAGGACGTTTGATGTAAGGGGACACACACATACACACGTGCGAGCGATCGCGCGCACACATACACATACGCTGCGAAAGAAACTAAAAAAAGTTTGGAGAAAGAAAAGACAAAAAGAAAGAAAAAAGAGAAAAAGATAAAGAAGTTTATGAATATCATGATGCGATATTGCTTAATCAGTAAAAACGCCACACCGTAGAGAGATTTTTGTTTGCACAATCTCGTTAAAACGCATTAACTTGTATTATATACGGCTAATTTAAAACACACTTCCCCCATGCTTAACTTATATCTCCTCAGTGAAGAGGTGAAAACGATAGTAAAGATTATATAATGGTCAGTTTAAGAAACTTGGACATCAAACAATAATTTTCATTCCACGAATCCCATATGCAACATTACCAGTTTGTTTTTCGTCACTTCTTTTATAACATATCAATTATATTAAAAACTATACCAAAAACTTTCTAAAAAAACTGACGATAATCAAAGATCGAAACAAGTTGAGAAAAAAAAGTCTTACTTATCTTACGACCTTTTTTCATATCATGAAAATTACCTGGGAAAGCGCTGGCAAGTAAAGGTTTCAAATATAAAATTACAACTCATAAATGTGTAGCAGACCCTTTTCATGCGGTTTTAATTTTTGTTCCAAAACAGTTGTAACTACATTTTTGCTTTTAGAGCTTTCATACTCAAGAATTTGATAAAAAAATAATGCCTATAAATATCCGTTTTCATTCTATGAATTTTTACGAGAAATAATAACTTAAAGAATAAGGAAGTTCCACTCTAATTTGCTACTTAATTCCACTACTGCTACTACTACTAATGTTAATAATGATTATAATAATCCCTGGGTCTTGTATAGTCACAATATACCACCCATGATGAAAATGTCGAATCAAAATATAACAATGTGGATCCCAGGCAACAGGCCTGGGTCTCATGATCGACAAATGCTCTCCTGATAGCCAACATGGGAGACCCATTCGTCATCCTGTTAATGTTGGCTGTTTTTTTTTTGTTTTTTTTTTCAGATACACGAACGACAATTTACGTTACGACACAAATCTGAGATCCCAACACAAAGGATGGATTAGAGAAGACTTACACTGCGCTGCTACTGTAAAAGCAACCCTACACTAAAAGGATATAGAAAAAGAATAACAGAGATTTGACAAGAATCGCTCGTTTGCAGACAACAAGCCAAAGACCCGCTGACCAAGTTAGGAGAATAATAAAGAATAGTTGGTTTTCCGATTTTGAAATTCTAGAAATACTCAAGAAAAAACAAAAAACAAGGCACTAATACAATATCAGACACTCCAAGTATTGACAAACACGAACAGTCTAACCGAAATGAACCGCTAAATTCTAAAAATGGAAACACCACACACTCAAACAACACAGAGCAAATACTAACACAAGAATAAAAAAAATAAATTTAGAAAATTCAAAGAGAATTATGAGTGAAAAAGATACTACCTTACTATTATTAAGAAACATAGACTGGAGATAGAAACGAAAAAAAAATGAAGTATTAACCAATATATCGACAAAAACATAATCGAATTAAATGAACTACTCTATGCAGGAGCGAAATTAGTTTGTCAGAAAATCGGGGTTCCCTAAAAGAACACAAACAAACATTAAAACCTGCATGGGAAATTCAACTGGAAACACATATAAGAAATCTACGAAATCAGACAAAAATGATAAAACAAAGGAAAAACGCTGAAGCATGTTGGGACAAAAAAGAAACATCAACACAAAAAAATAACAATAAAACTTGAGGAAATAAACCAGAAAGTACTGGCCAAAGAAGGAAGATATCGAGAAAGGGTAAAACAATACAGACAATAGAGGATATTCCAAAATAAATAAAGAAAATTCTACCAACAAATCGGGGGAGAGGACACGAAAATATACCAACAACAGAATGCAAAAGTAACCGAACAATTTTGGACTAAAATAAAGCAACCAAGAGAACATAACAAAAAAGCCGAATGAATAAGTAACATAGCAAAAGAATAAGAAGGATGCGAAGAATGATCAAAAGCGAAAATACACATCGATTTACTCAAAACAACTCACAAAAAATATCAAATTGGAAAACGCCCGGCCATGATGGCATACATTGATTCTGGTTCAAGAAATTCACCTCCGTTCATGGCTAGCACTCGAATTGAACCTATACTTACAAGAAGCACATGTACCCAAATGGATGACCAAAGGAAAGACCACATTGATCAAAAAAATATCTCATCAAAAGAAACCACTCCAAACAACTACAGACCTATAATGTTCCTACCTATGATGTGGAAAATACGAACGACATAAAGATATTTATGACTCGCTAACAAGCCACGGAATCCTCCTTGAGGAATAGAAAAGATGCCGCAAAGGATCCAGAGGCACAGGAGAGCTTTCTACATTGATCAGCACATCCTCAACGAGAACAAGACGTGACTAAAAGATCTAGCAATTGCTAGATTGACTGCAAAAAGGCATATGATGTGATACCGCAAATCTGGATAATAAACTGCCATAAAATGTACTAAATATTAGATGAAGTCATAAACTTTATCGAGAAAACTATGAAAGCCCGGAGAGTGGTATAGACGGCCGGAGGGAAAAGCAGTGAAGATCCAAGGAGGTGCACTATTACCAATACTATTTATAATAGCGATGATGCCACTCAACCACATACTCAGAAAATGCACAGCCGGATACAAACTTAGTAAATCACAGAAAAGGATCTATCACCTAATGTACATAGGCGATATCAAACTATTTGCAAAAAAATGAAAAAGAATTGGAAACTCTAATACATGCAGTTAGAATATACAGTCAGGACGTATGGATGGAATTTGGCTTAGAAAAAAATGTGCCAAGCAAGTAATGAAAAGCGGAAAACGATACTTTACGGACGGAATAGAACAACCAAACCAACACAAAATTAGAACGCTCGGAGAAAAGGAAATATACAACTATTTGGGGATATTAGAAGCTGACACCATCAAACAAGAGAAGATGAAAGAAAAAAATTAAGAAAGAATATTTCAGAAAATACATAAAGTTACTCGGGACAAAACTATAGAGCAGGAAACTTATCAAAAGGATAAATACCTGGGCTGTTTCTTTCGTAAGATATTCCAGACCCTTTTTGAGGTGGACCAGAGAAAAACTTAAACAAATGGACCAGAAACAAGAAAACTAATGACCATACATAAGGCATTATATCCCAAAGATGACGTTGACAGACAATATGTATCAAGAAAGGGGGAAAGAATAGGATTTGCGAGCATTGAAGACACCGTTGACACATCAATACAACGATTTGAAGACTACATAAAAAAGCACAGCGGAAGACTGATTACAGCCACCAGAAATGATATTGAAAACACAAAGAGCAAGAGTACGATAATAACCAGAAAACAAAAATGGCAAGAAAAACAACTCTGTAGACCTTTTAAGCGACTAATAAGTGACATCACCCGCGAGAAAACGTGGACGTAGCTAAGAAAGGGAAACCTTGAGAGAGAAACTGATTCTCTTCTAATTGCAGCGCAAAGCAACGCTATCAGAACTAATCATATCAAAGCAAGAACTGCTGAGACGTAACAAAATAGCGGATGTAGGTTATGTGGTGATTGAGACGAAACGATCAATCACATAATAAGCGAATGCATTAAATTAGCACTCAAACTTCTGTGAAAGACCATCAGCTAACTCTGATGTGAAAAACTATCAAGGAGTGAAAAATAATAATTGATTTCACTTCAACAATGTTCTGATTTCTGAATATTTTAACGTTCACCCAAGGATGAGAACTCCAGGCGGAGAATTCAAAGTAAAATTTTGATTAGATTGTAATGTGTCATATAATTTGTTCCACAAATAAAAGAAAACAAAACATTTTAAAAGTTTAATTACTTATGGCTGAAATATTGTAAGAGCATATGATACATTAAGGCACGCGTCCCGTAACTGAAGAAATTCAAACAAAAATTAGTGTCGTTTGCTTGATTATTTTATAGTTTATGCAAGAATAAGCCATCTTTTCAAAAAATTTCTTTACAATTCAACACATATGGACACATCTGGTTATACATGAAATACAATTATGCATGGAATAATTCATTTTGCTGAATTGAGCCAAGAATTTTAATACTCAAAAATTTATTTATCACAATCTTAAAGGCATTCCATTTTTACACAAACTCAGGCCCTCAAAGACTCTGCAACACTTCCAAAAGAATTTCTAAAATCATCCTAGCCGGCCTTCCCCTGATAGTTCATCCAAAAACAAGGATTCAAACAAATAGACCCGCCCTCTCACTCCAACCACAGACAACATTCAGTAAAGATTCCACCCTCATACACTTAACAAAATCTAAAACATGCATCCAAGCAACAGCTCAGTAAAAGACAAAAGCCAACCAACCCAACAGCCGTTCACCTCAAAACACAGCGGCCAAAGATTTTCTCTTTTTCTCTTCTCTTTCTGGTGCTTTCCATGGAAATGCGAGCCCTGTACCTCAAAAGAGGAACGCTTGTTGAAGCTGGAGATCTGGCCTCAATGTTCGAAAAATCAACTACAGAACTCAAACAAAAACAAAAATTACTTAAATATAAAAGCACAATACAAATAGTGATATTTAACGTTAGAACTTTAAACAAAATACGCCAACTACCGAAGCTAATAACATCTTCGATAGATTAACATAGACATAGTATGCGTACAAGAACACAGGTACCTTCATAGGGAAGTTTTAAAATACCACGATACCGGCAATAGATTGACGTTTGTCTCGGCATTTGCATGGAAAAATTCTGTCAATGCTACAATAGAGAGTGTAGGTATGCTTATTGGTCTACTGACCCTAAAATTATTTAATAGTATCCAGAAAATGCAACTGAGGATGATGGTAGCCACGTTTAATGACAACCCCAGCACAACAATCATCCATAACTACAACCCTACAAGAGTTAGTAACGAAACAGACCTCATCGCATTCTATAATGAGCTATCCTCCCTTGTTCATAGCATGTAAAAACACAACATTCTAATCATCGGTGAAGACATTGTAAAAACGTAAACAACAAGTTCAGCTTACACAACTCGTCAAGCAGAAATGGGGAACATCTTACGGATTTCACACAAGAAAATATAGTAACATGCCTTAATACTTAACTTCAGAAAAGAAATGGAAAACTATGGACCTACACCTACACAAATAGTCCTAAAGGATAGATAGACTACATCCTCATAAGTAAGAAATGGAATAATAGCGCATTGAATTGTGAGGCATATTCCTCTTTTGATGGTGTGTCCACAGATCACTGAATTGTCACGGCAAAGATACGTCTGAGCTTACGCTTGAATGTGGCGCAAACAACTACAACCGCCCACTATGACTGGTCCCTCCTTAACAATAGAGGTATTAGTGATAAATATACGTTAGCTCTAAGAAATAAATTCGCTGCACTTCAGGAGATATCAAAAACACTTACTCCGAATGACGAATATGAGGATTTCGTCAATGCCCACTTAGAAGCGGCAGCGGAATGCATACCAACTAAAGTAAGAACTAAACATGGGAGACATTAGCGGTTAGGAAAAAAATGTTCCGACGTGAAAAGCGCATCCCTATGCAATAAGAAGAACCAAACAAAAACAACGCTCAGAAACTTAAGAAGGCACAAAATAAACTAACGTATACCTAAAAGAACAAACAGAATACATACAAAATCAGATCAATAAGATTAGAGACTCGGTTGAAGATAGACAATCTAGGATAACATAGCCGACAATCAACGAAGTGAGTAGAAGGAAGAGTACTGTGAAAGCTAAACTGAAAGAACGAATACACCCGTGGAAACATTTCGAGAATTTACTCGGAAAACCTCCGAAAGTTACGCATGAACCAATCACGAAAATTATTTGTAAACAACTAGACATCAAACTAGGACAGTTGACGCAAGAAGAACTCGATGTAGTATTTAAGAAAAATTAAAAATAGGAAAGTTGCAGGGCTTGATGAAATACCCCCAGAAGTATGAAAGACAAGGAAATTTGAGGTGACACTATTATTTGTAGACTTCTTGAAGTCTTTTGACTCCGTACACAGAGGGAAGATGGAGCAAATACTTCTGCCTACGTTCTCCCCAAAGAAACCGTTACAAAAGTAAAAGTTCGATTACTGAATGGAGATACAGACTACTTTGACATTGTAGCAGGTGTGTTGCAAGAAGAAACATTAGCTCCATATCTGTATATTATCTGCCTAGACTACGTGCTTAGAACTATAGATTTAAAGAAAACGGCTTTACGCTGGCAAGGGAAAGAAATCTAAGCTAATGACATAACACTTCTGGCAAATACACCCACCAAAGCCGAATCACTGCTACATAATCTGGAACGGGAAGTAGGTGGCATAGGCCTCCATGTCAACTCAAACAAACAGAATACGTGTATTTTAATCAAATGGTGGTTCTCTGAAATTCGTGTACAAGTTCATCTACCTCAGAAGCAGCGTCTCATCAGCCGAAAATGACATCAACACGTGACTAGCAAAGGCATATACAGCTATTGATAGGCTATCGGTCATATGGAAGTCAAACCTGACTGATAAAATAAAATGCAGTTTTTTCCAAGCAGCAGTCGTGTTAATACTGCTATATGGATGCACCATGTGGACACTGACAAGGCGTATGGAGAAAAAGCTTGACAGCAATTACTCAAGAATGCTAGGAGCTGTATTGAACAAGTCCTGGAGGCAACACCCAACAAAACAGCAGCTGTACAGCTACCTACCACCTGTCACGAACACCAACTAAATTAGACAAGCAAGACATGCGGGACACTGCTGGAGAAGTAAGAGCGAACTCATAACCTATGTACTCCAGTGGACTCCTTCATATGGACGAGCAAAGATTGGAAAACCAGCTAGAACCTATCTACAGCAGCTCTGTGCCGCTACGGAATGTAGCTTGTAAGAAATACCGGGAACGTTGGACGATAGAAACAAGTGACGAGAGAGGGTCAAGGAAATCCATGATAGCAGCATGACTTGATGAAGATGATGGCAATTTATTTTGTAACTCATGTCTTCCAAAAAAGTTTCATCTCACTATTGTGTTTTCTATTTTATAGGAGACATGAAACTATTAGTAATGAGACAAAACAATGAACATGAGATCCTAATTTCTTTTAGTTTAAAAACTTATTACTGGTCTGCTGTCCAGGATTTGAGCACTTTTGATTTATCACACGCTTTTTAAACGATAGTTTCTTCTAATCTGTTTATATATATAAACAAATTATTTTAAAAACATTTTTTCAAAGAATTAAAAACTGTTTAACACCGGCCAGAAGAGCAAGAAAAGACCTAAAATGAATTAAAGCACACTAACCCGTCAGTAGCTGCCTTATAATTGTCAGTTTAATGAATTTATAGAAAGAAAATGCAATTATCGGATGAGTCTTACAAAAGGTCGAAAGAGGCAAATAAATGCTTTGTAATCCTCGTGAGCTGAAAAATGGCTGCAGTGCAGAGAAACGACGGGAGTAAAGTGGGTGCAAAGCACACGCGCGCGCACACACACACACACATATATATATGTGTGTGTGTGTGTGTGTGTGTGTGCGCGCGCGCGCATGTACGTGTGTGCGTGTGTGTGTGTGGCCTATGATATTTGAATAAACAAGTTGTTTTATATATTTTTTAGCGATGATGATCAAATCCACTTCAGATCACAACTTTCAAGAGAATGACAGGTAATTTTGTACTCTAAAGTCCCAAAATCAGGGTTCTTGAATCCATCTTCCACAAGTACAAATGAAGTCATAAACTGGTGATGAATAACTCCATTATTATTTGTGGAAAAAAAAAGACTTGCTAAATGCTGAAGTGTGATTAAAGAGATGCAGCAAAATATGTTTTACTAAAATTTATTTAAAAAAAAAATTACTTCCATAAAACAAAAGAGGTAATAGTGACTATGCGAGACCTGTTAAAAACCAATATCAAATAAAGAAGAAAAGATAGAGAAAAGGAAGGGGGTCTTACCCAGTGCAGAGGGAGCAATCGGTGTCTTTTAAGTCCCAAGAAACTGAGTTGTTGTTTTCGTTTTGTTTTGTTTTTTCGTCTTTTAAAAATATTTCTTAACTTCTGAATTTTTTTTTTTTTTTGTAAGGAAAATTTTCATTTGGAATATGTTAGCAATGTATTCAACGGAGTACATAAAAGAAAAAGTTACAAACAGCAAATAAAAGTAAAATCAAGATCAAAAAGAAATGTTTAATAATATAGGCAAGAAGTTTTTAGTCGGGGTCAATTTTTACAAACAAGAATTTAGACTTGCGTCGGCATTTGCTTATTAATTCATTCTATTTATTAAGTCGTTTATTTTTTGTTATTGAAGAATAATATCTGTATTTTCTCGTCTAAACAAATTATAACGAGATACACTGTCAAAATAAGTCTTAGCATACTTGACAATGGACCCAGTGATCTCGTAGAAAGCTCCTGTCTTATCTTTGGTGAACTGATAATATTTGGACAAAGAGCTGCTATTCTCATATTTTCGGAGAGAGAGAGAGAGAGAGAGAAAGAAAGAGAGAAAGAAAGAGAGATTTGGGGGGAATTTAGAGTAGATCGTAAGTATATTTTTCTTCTTTATTATAACTAATAGAAACTTATATTAGTTATTCTTTAATTTAAGATTTACTAAATCCTCTAATTCTTTGGTCACCTTGTAGCATTAAGTAAATCTTACATTTTCACCAATAATTATGAAATTATTCATGTTGTAGTCTGGTTAACGCACTAAACGCAAATAGTCCAGAGAGTGAATGAACACCGAGAAGTAATCGCTTCCATCTTTTATATCCACAACTAAAAGATGGCCGAAACGGTGCTTCCGTTTCTTACTAACCAATATACTACATCCCTCCCAAATCAGCTTGCAACTGCACACACACACACATTTTTAATGACACCAGGAAACATCCATAGGTCCCTCCCAAGAAACTCCGGCAAGAACTCCCATTACTTGTTTGATATCTTGTCCGACTCTCGGACATAGTCACATCATCAATAGCCTCTGGATATTCCTGAGCCGCAATTTCCCCAGTTAAGGGCATGGCACTGGGCCGTTTTTCTTTTGTTTCTGGTTTCATGCTGATGTGCTATCTTTTGGCTTTATTCTTAGCATTGTTCCTTCTTTCCTCTTCTTTGCGTTTCTGAAAACGTGTTCTCATCTGGGTTCTAGGAGGTTCATCTTCCATGCAGTCACCGGTTGTTGAGGGGTTGCCATCTCTGTAGGGTGCAGGAAGCTGTGCAACAGATGTTGAGTGCCTAGTAACTGTTTGTTCCCGACTCCCCAGAGGTTGCCGGGATAGTTCTGAGCCTCTCACGACAGGTTCTGTTGGAATATTCACACGAATATGATAGCATGTCTTTTCCATAATCGACCATCCTCTAATCTCACTCTAAGTTAGTTAAAAGTTGCTCCTCTAAAACTCTGGCCAGCCATTTTGGCCTCCCTTGAAAATTCACCACACTAACTGTATCTTTAATATGGAACATCCTTTCAACACGATTTTTATCCGTCGTACTTTTAGCATTATCTATTTTTGAGGTGACTTGGGTAGATAGATCTGGATACACAAGGTCTAGACGTGATCGTGGCTGATGGCCCATTAGTAGCATTGCTGGTGATTGACTCGTTGTTGATTGCGGGAGTAAATGGTATCGGGCCAATACACGCAATAATCGCGTTTCCAAATCCCCAATAACTTTTTTAAGCCCACTCTTAATGGTTTGCACTGCACGCTCAGCCAGTCCATTTGAGGAGGGGTGATATGGCGCACATTGAACACGCTTAATGCCATTTAGTGCACAGAACCTGGAAAATTCCTTACTAGTAAAACTGCATGCATTGTCAGATACGATCACATGTGGACTCCCATGTGTCGCAAATATGCGTCTCAACATCCTTTCTGTTACTGCGGAAGATAGTGATTACACAATATGTGCATCTATATATTTACTGTGAGCGTCGACAATCACTAAAATCCACTTGCCCTGGATAGGGCTCGCATAATCCATGTACACTCGAAACCAAGGCCTCCCTGACCATTCCCATGGATGCAATGCACTAGCCTGATGCATATTTGCACTATCTTGGCAAATGCCACAATTCCTTACAAACAATTCAATATCTGCATCTATCTTAGGCCACCAAATGTGACTACGAGCCGAGAAATTCCTGGATGACTCTCATGTCATTCTTTCAGTAAAGCATCTCGACACTTTGCTGGGATAACCACCCGTAATCCCCATAAAACACAACCCAGTTGTTCTGATAACTCATCTTTCCTGGTTGTGTATGTTTGAAAATAAAGTGATCTTTTTTCCGGCCATCCATGCAAGATCCATTTACGCACTTGTAATAACACGGGGTCACTTGATGTGTAAAAAGTAACAGTTTTTGACGTGACTGGGGTTAAGTCTAAAGCTGACATGGAGAGTACTACTTCTTCCGGACAAGGTAAAGACGTAACATAGTCCTCTATAGGTAGCCGACTGAGTCCATTTGCATTGGAAATTTTTGAACTAGGCTTGTACACTAGTTGATAGTGATAACTTGCTTGCACTCTAGCACTTCATGTCGGTAATATTGCACGATCATCTTTAAAAAGCCCAAGCAGTAGTTTATGGTCTGTGATGATGGTAAATTCTCGACAATAGATATATTCATGGAATTTGGAAACTCCAAAAATGACTGCTAGTCCTTCACGTTCTATCTGGGCATAATTCCGTTCTGACTTTGCCAATTCTCTGAAGGCAAAATAAATCGGTTTTTCACTCCCGTCTTACATTATATGCGATAACACTGCCCCCACACCCACTGGAGATGCATCTACCGTCATAAGTTTAAGTTCAGTATTGTAATGAACCAAGACATTAGTTGACATTAGCAACCCCTTTGATTGCTTGAAGGCAAAGGCTTCGTCTGGTCCCCATTTCCAGGGAATTCCTTTCTATAATAACCTGTACACTGGAACTAAAACCGTGCGGATATTGTTTAAATACCGGCGGTAGTAATTAACAAAAGCTAAAAAAACTACGCAGTTCAGACACATTCTTTGGGGTGGGTGCTTTGCAAATTGCATTGACCTTATCTTGCGTTGGATGGATTCCTTCAGAATCAATCCTATGGCCCAGGTATGAAATTGACGACTTCCTGAATTCACATTTATCGCCTTTAAGGCGGAGACCAGCATCTCGTAATCTCATAAATACGGCACGCAGGTTCCTATCATGCTCTTCCATAGTTCGTCCCGAGATTAGGATGTCGTCGAGATAAGCAACTATTCTTGGTATCCCTTGAATTAGTTGATCAATAATTCTTTGAAATACTCCTGGCGAAGAGGCAATACAAAAACACAACCGGGTATACATAAAAAGATCCTTATGCGTGTTTATCGTCGTTAGTTTTTGTGACTCTTTGTCCAAAGGAACTTGTAAATAAGCCTCACTCAAATCCAGTCGCGTAAAATAACGTCCACCCGAGACTTTAGAATACAGATCTTCTATATTCGGAATGGGATATTTGTCTATTTGCAAAACAGGATTGACAGTCTGTTTGAAATCCCCACAAATCCGAACTTGACCATTTCTCTTTAAAACGGGGACAATAGGGGAAGCCCATTCTGAGAAACAGACTGTTTTGATTACGGAGGTAGCAGCCATTCGCTCAAGTTCAGCTTCCACCTTCTCTCTAATTGTTAAGGGTACATATCTAGCCTTCATAAAACGAGGTGTTTAAGGTACAATTTTGCTGATGCGATTTTCAATGTACCTAAACCTGGTTTAAAAAGTTCTGCAAACTCCTGATTCAAATCAGTCTATTGAATTTGATTACAGGTAGCAGAGATATTAATTGGCAACTTTTCCAGCCAATCTCTTACAAGAAGATTTGGTCCAGATCCAGGTCCAACTAGCACTCTTAAATCATACATTTTGCCCTGGTATTTGACCTTCAGCTTAGCAACTCCATTTGGTATAATGACCACACCTGAATAGGTCCATAACCTCAGTATTGTCCTCTTTTTGCGAGTTTTGCGTACGGTAGTAAGTCAAACTGTCTTTTGCTTATCAGAGTCGACGAACACCCGGTATCAACTTCCATTTCGCACTGGACGCCATTTAATTCAAGTTTACACGTATATGGTTTATAGTTACTGTATCTTTTGACATTAAACGCAAATCGTGTGTCTCTTGTATGTAATGCGACATGTTTCCCCTTTGTTTATTTTTACAATGTCTAGAAAAATGGTTTTTATTGTTACATTTAAAACACGTCTTTCTCCATGCTGGACACTGTGAGCGTCTCTCGTGCCATTTTCCACCGCACCCAAAACACTTTTTTTTTCTTTTGTAATTCAAATGCATTAGATTCCGCACACATTTTATTTACTTCATCCGTCTCTTTTTCTTTTATATGCGCGACATTAGCTGTCGCTAATTCCATAGCTTTGGCCAAATTTAACAGCTTCTTCTAGCGACTTGTCTTCAGACAATAGTTTTTCTTGAATTTTATCGTCCCAACACACAAATTTAACCCACACACAAATTTGTCACACAGCGCACTTTTCAAAAACGACCCAAATTCGCATGTAGAAGCCAAATGTTTAAGGCAAATAAGAAAATTAGAAATTGACTCATCCTCCTCTTGTTTAGCATTGTAAAACTTGAAACTCTCTGCGACTACTAGATGTTTAGGTTTAAAATGTTCCAGCAACAGCTGTGTAATATCCTCCAAAGATTTGTCACTTGGTTTTTGAGGGGTACATAAATCCTCCAAGACTCTGCACGTCTTTTCTCCAATTGCACTAAGCAAAATTGCTCTGCATTTTGTTTGGTTTCCATATCCGATATCGTTTGCGATAAAAAATTGTTCCACGCGGTCCAGGTAAGTCGAGATATTTCCTGACTATACGACTTACGTGGTGCATTCAATAAGTTTCCATACTTTTTTGTACAGGCATTAAAAATTGTCATATCGTTCTTCTAGTGTCCTCGCGTCCAGATTGCATTTTTGAAATTCACCAGCTGTGACAATCAGGCTTTAGTATGATGTATTCCAATTCCTGCTGTAGCTGTTCATTTGAACCTGGAATCATAAAAATTGGCCAGTCATCTCATAGGATGGAGAGCAATAACATAGTGAATTTTCAAGAGTCTATGACAATATTAAATGCTTGTACAAAAAAAGTCTGGAAACTTATTGAAGGCACCATATATATATATATATATATATATATATATACAATATATATATATATATATATATATATATATATATATATATATATATATATATATAACCATTTATAGTGGTTGGTTGCTTGGCTGGGTTTTATATCAACCATTGTAGGTTATTTAACGTCAAATCCTCTTTATACATATATATTAAATATAATTTGTAAACACATTTTGTCGATAACGTTTTGAAACGAGTCTGAGCTCATTTGTTTGTACACAGTTCAATGGTTTCAAGTATTTCTATGTAACAGTAACAATTTAACATCAGTCATTTGTTTAAATATATTCAAATAGATATACATATGTCAGTGATTAATTTGTCGGTAATTTAATCATAAAAATTGGTCAGTCATCTCATAATATTACGAGATGACTGACCAATTTTTATGATTTCAGCTTGAAATGAACAACTACAGCAGCAATTGGAATACACCCTACTAAAGCCTGATTGTCACAGCTGGTGAATTTCAAAAATGCAATCAGGACACTTTAGAAGAACGATATGTAATAAAATTCTATTTTAAGCTTGGAAAAATGCCACAGAAATGTATGGAAAGTTCAGACTGCTTTTCGACCATCTTGCATGAATCGAGCATCGGTTTTTGAGCGGCATAAGAGATTCAAGGAAGGCGGGGAGTCTTCGAGCGATGATGAGAGGTGTGGGAGGTGTAAGGAAGTCAATACACCACAGTTGATTGGCCAAAGGGTTAGGGTTAGGGTTACTATGTTGAGGTTTTAAGGGAGCTCAGGAAGAGATTCCGACGGAAGAGGCCAGCACTCTTCAAATCAGGTCAGTGGCATTTCCCCCAGGACAATGCACTAGTCCACAACTCCATCCTTGTCCCAGACTATTTGACCAAGACAGTTCCTCAGCCTTCCTATTGTCCAGACCTTGGTCCTTGTGACTTTTGGTTATTCCCTAAGCTCAGAGGCTGTCGTTATGAGACAATTGAGGAGAGGAAAGAGGCTGTGACGAAGGTCATTGACACGCTCACACAAGAGGACCTCCATTGGGCCTTCCAGAAGTTGTTGTAACGGTACAACAAGTGCATTGCAGCCGGAGGAGATTACTTCGAAGGGGACTAGAGTTTCATTTGTGTACTATCAATAAAAGTGCCCATACGGAACAAGTCTGGAAACTTATTTAATGATCCTTGTACATGCATCAGTTCTGGTCGGCCATCATTGGTGTGTCCACAGGATAACGCCGCTTATGAATTTGCCCTTGCTTTTCCAGCAGTACCTTCCATGTCTTGTTCGTCTTATGGGTATGTTTTGTACCATGGGAGGCCAGACAACTTCTGCTTTCTTGGGCGCTGCTTCCAAGATTTGTCCCTAATAGTTCGCTACATTTTTATGAATTTTCTCAAGCTTTTCGTTTGATTCCAGGTAGTACAGCAGAATTGATACGGGTATAACTTGGAAAAATTCCCGTCTTATTTTATGGGAGGCATCAGCTTTTCATATGGTCGATAACCTGTCGAAAGCAATCCATACCTTTTCTATGCCCTGGAGCCTGAGGCTGTAGAATACGCCGACTGCACTTCTGCAGAGGGGTAAGACCTCCTCACCCCACCAATGAGGCCACCTGTTTGCAGTGGGTGGCGACCCGTAAGTCGCTAGGACGGATCCCTGGTGGTTGAGCAGTCACTGATCGGGCAACAGAGTGGTCAATGGCTCGCAACACATCACTTTGGTCTTTACTTGGTCTGACGGGCGGTCGGATTGGGCCCGATCTGATCAATCGGCTGGTCCCGACATGCCCTAGCACATATGTTTGTTTTTTTATTTTCCCGGTCGTATCATACAATCTACTCGTGTGGAACTATTCGATCTACTTTTACGGAAATATTCCCAACCCTTTATTCCATACGTGCTAGAAGGCGGGGGCTGGGGGTCACTTGTGCTGAGGTAAGATTTATGACCGCTGTGAGATTGTTGTTTTTTAAAAGCATAATTTGACAGAGGCTCAAGATCATACTTTTTGCATGAGTATACTGGTATTGTATCCCCGTCTCAGCCAAGGCGAATGGGTTACCCCCTTGGTTCATTCCCTTCTCAAGTTGGACTCCATGATGGATGGCGGAGCATAGGACCAGCGAATACCAATTACCAATCATGGCTTTTTCTTCATCAAAAAAATGAAACGTACTCTAACGAAAACTGAATCGGACTACGAAGGTGTGGCAAGTTTTCCCAGATTCATAATAATTGAATCCACGGAAACGCCAATAACAAACCTATCACCGTTTTTAATTGAAAAAAGTATTATCTAGTAATATGACCCCCGTCCACGTAAAAAAAACTAAAAAAATCAAACTTTCCTCGTTGAAGTAGATAAAAGGAAAAATGCTGATTTCCTACTGAAAATGACTAAATTTCATACTATAAATAGAAAAACTTACCCTCACAAATCCTTGAATATAAGTGAAAGGGTTGTAATAAGTAAGGAATTGTCATTATGCACAATTGATGAAATAAAAAAAGAAATGAAGAAACAAGGTGTAACAGAAGTAAAGAGAGTTACAATCAAAAAAGAGGGTAAACTCATTGAAACTAACACCTATATAATGACATTTGACCAACCCAAAATACCGGTAAGGATAAAAGTAGGCTACACAATGGAGAGAGTTGAGTAATTCATACCCAATCCATTGCGTTGCTATAATTGTCAAAAATACGGCCATCACGAGGATAATTGAAGAGGTCGACAAGTATGTGGCAAATGTACTCAACAAGATCCTGACCACCACTTTGACTATTGTAACAATCCGTATAAGTGTGCAAATAGCGGAGGCGATCATCCCGTCTATGCAAGATCCTGTGAGAGTTAGAAACTGGAAAAAGAAATATTGGGAATCAAACACAGGAATAACATCCCATTCAACGAAGTGCGGAAAATGATAGTAGGATCTAAGACCACAACCTACTCTCAAGCCATCCAGCGAAATAAAACCCAATATAACTACAAGCGACTGGGAAGGCTATATCAATGGAATAAGAGACTCCCTTGATACCAACAAAATTTCAAAGACACCAACTACAAAGGCAGATCTTGTAGCAGACAAAGTGAAGACTCCTGCACGCTCACACACCTCCACAGTTAAGACCGATCAAGAAAAGTGCATGGAGCTATCACCAACCACACAACCAATTAAATGTGTCATAGAGAAATCTCCTTCCAAAACAAGACCAAAAGATAGTAGATCCCCAATAAGACCACCCATTTCTACAGATACCTCCCCAAACAAGAAACTACAAAAAGACAAGACAAAAATTACTCCAAAACAAAAAACTGTTGAAAGTGAAAATGTTGACGCGAGTAACAAATTTAAAATTTTAGAAAAGATGGAAATAGAAAATAGTCCCCAAGTACATAAACATAAAGGCCATAAAAATAAACGATCAAACAGTCCAGATCTAAGGCCTGACAATGAACCACAAAATAATCCAGGGGAACTGCCGCGGAATCAAAGCCAATTGGAACGAACTGCTCTTATTGATGACTCAACAACAACCTGCCATTGTCTGCCTTGAAGAAACATTTCTTAAAACCAATGATGATATCACAATTAAAAACCATCAAAGTTACAATTTCGTCAACAATACCGGTCATAGAGCTTCGGGTGGTGTCTCAATCCTTATTAGGAAGGACATACCTCAAAGCAAAATCCACCTCAACACTCAACTCCAAGCAATAGCTGTCAAAGTGACTTTACACAGAACAATTAATATCTACTCCATTTATATTCCGCCTCACGATGCCATAAATGAAAGTGAAATCAACAACATATTACAGCAACTACCCACACCTTTTATTCTACTTGGCGATTTTAACAGTCATAACACCATTTGAGACTGTAGAAGCACAAACCACAAAGGCCAAACTCTTGAAAATATCAATAACAATAATAATCTCTGCCTATTCAACAAAAAAATCACCAACACACCGGGATCCATCATCTGCTACCTACTCAGCGATTGATTTAACCCTCTGCGACACTTCACTGTTCCTTGATTTCACCTGGAGGGTGTATGACGACACATGCGGGAGCGACCATTTCCCAATTGTACTCGAGAGTTTGCACCCTCAAGACGACGACCTTCCCCGGTGGAGGTTAAATAAAGCTAACTGGGAAGAATTTCGCTCTCAATATCAGAAACACCTCATAGTAAACAATACCGAAACCATTCCCGAATTCTCAAAAAAAACCCTCATAAATATAGCTAAAACATGCATTCCACACAACCCAACAATTCATAAACGAAACAGACCTTGGTTCAGCAAAGAATGTAAACAGGCTCTTCGCCTACGACGAGCGGCTTTGCGGAAATTCAACACTGAACCCACAACCTCCAATTTAATCTCTTTTAAATTCTACCGAGCTAACGCCCGTAAAATCAGTAGAGAGTCCAAGAAAAAATCCTGGCAAAATTACGTGAGCAAGCTAAATACCACTTCTATCATCAAAACGGTTTGGCTCATGATTCGAAATATAGCCAATCAAAACAATCAACTCCATTCAAACTCTCGCAAAATAACAGGTAAAAAGGCCATTGCCAATTTTCTTGCAGAAACATTTTCTAAAATCCTCCCAGCCAATTCAACACAGAATTCTATAAAATCAAACCCACCCTCGAAAAGAAAAAAATAAAGTTCTCTTCAAATAACCCCGAGGAATACAATAAGCCATTTACCCTAACTGAACTAGTGGACTCCATAAAAAAATCCAACCACTCAGCTGTCGGTCCTGATGAAGTACACAACGAGTTTCTCAAGCAGCTACCATATGAATCAGTCAAATGCCTACTAAAGCTATATAATAATATGTGGGTGAACAGTACTTTCCCAGAAACATGAAGACAATCAATAACTGTCCCGATCCCCAAATCAGGCAAAGATTCATCGAATCCACAGAATTATCAACCCATCGCATTGACTAGCTGCCTTTTTAAGGTGATGGAGCGGATGATAAACTGTCGACTGACGTGGTATCTCGAAACAAATGGTCTAATAACAAATATGCAAACGGGATTCCGGAAAATTAGAGGAACCATAGATCATTTGATACGACTAGAAACCTTCATCAGAGAAGCCTTCATAAGAAAACAACATCTGACGGCAGTATTTTTTGACTTAGAGAAGGCTTATGACAATACGTGGAAGTATGATATTATGCAGGACCTATATGACTTCGGCTTAAGAGGAAGACTGTCGATGTTCATAAAAAACTTTCTCTTTGAAAGAACGTTTAGGGTACGCGTGGGATCCACCTTTTCAAACTCACAACATCAAGAGGAGGGTGTTCCGCAAGGCAGCATCCTCTCCGTTACTCTCTTCTCCATCAAAATCAATTATATTGTAAAATGTCTAACCCCCTCAATCGACTGTGCTCTCTCTACGTCGACGTCTTCGTCATATGCTATCTGGCCACTCATATGAACATAGTATAGCGACCACTCAAACTAAACTTAAACAAAGTAAATAAACGGGCAAGAGAAAATGGATTTAAATTCTCCAAGTCTAAAACTAAATGCGTGCATTTTTGCTCAATGACCCTGTCCTAAAAATTGATGATTCCGAAATACCAGTCGTTAACGACTACAAATTCTTCGGCATAATATTCGATAAAAAAAACTTTCATTCATCCTACACATAAAATACCTAAAAAAACAAATCAACCCGTGCCCAACAACTTTTGCGAGTCGTTGCTCACACAGAGTAGAGAGCTGACCGTCAAACTCTAATTAAGTTTATAGAACTCTCCTCCGCTCTCAACTTGACTATGGCGTTTTCGTATATAGATCTGTCAGGAAATCTTATCTGAAACAACTTGACCCTATTCACCATGAAAGCTTAGGACTGGTATTAGGAGCATTTAGAACTTCTCCAATTGACAGCCTATACGCCGAAGCTCACAAAACACCTCTACAGATCAGAAGTGAAAAATTAGCCTTCCAGTATTATGCCAAACTTAAATCTTCTCCATCTAACCCAGTATATGACTGAACTTTTGATCCAAAATACAGACAATATTTCCACCAAAAGGAAAAATCAATTAGACCATTTGGCCTCCGTATGGAGCCTATTCTCAAAGAATCCACCATTCCTCTAAATAATATCCACAAAAGCATCTTGCCACAAATACCACCTTGGATCATTAAAAATCCAAAAGTTAACTTCCAACTGAATCAACTCCTTAAAACAAAGACGCATCCCTTCGCCTACCAAGAAAAAACATCTAAATATCCTCCAACAGCATCCCGACTACTTATGTATCTATATAGATGGATCCAAAGACTACAATAAAACAGTATGTGTAGCAGTCTTAAACAAAATAATAAAAACAAAACCTCTTCCAATGGAAAGTTCTATTTTCACAGCTGAGGCCTGTGCAATAGACTTGGCTCTCGACATTATCTTGAAAGAAAAACACGAAAAATTCATCATATTCTCAGACTCACTCTCTGTCCTATTATCATTAAACAATAAAAAACTGGAGCACCCACTTATCATCAAACTACTTTGTAGACTACACTCAACATCAAACTAAGAAATCGTTTTTTGTTGGATTCCAAGCCACATTGGGGTGAGGGAAAATCATAGAGCAGACGCGGCAGCAAAATCGGCTTTAGACTTGACCCCCGACAAGTACAACATCCCATACACCGATCTGAAACCTAAAATAAATAATTTCCTCCATAAAAAATGACAACAACACTGGAATAGAAATACAAATAATAAACTATTCCAGGTCAAACCCTTTTTGGGAGAATGGTGCCCAGCCTTCCGAAAATCACGAAAAGAACAAGTAACAATAACGCGATTGTATATTGGTCACAGCAGACTTACGCACTCTTTTATACTCAAACAAGAACAGCAACCACAGTGCTCGACATGCCAAACGCCCTGCACAATCAAACACGTTCTCCTTGAGTGTAAAGTTTTTAATGACTCTAGAAAGCGCTATTTCCACGCAAATACCATGAAGGACTTATTTGAGAACGTCCACATGGATAATGTTTGGTCGTTCTTGAAAATATAGACTTGGTTACAATCCTGAAAACACAACAAACTAACCAACTGAAAGCAAATTATTGTTGAATAGAAATACCATTATGTTTGTGTTAGTAAAAATAGTAGTGAGAAATAATTAAAAAAAAACAAAAAAACACTATCATCACTAAATAAACTAATGTCATATAGAAATACTTGAAAATACTTACTCGAATGCGAGTAAATGAGTTGTTTGGTTTTAGTAAGGTATCATTAAATTATGTGTTTACAAACCATACATATGAGTAAACAGGCTTTGGCATTACCAATAGAGGTTGATATGCCATTAAACCTAACCAACCAACCAACCAACTAATACCTTTTCTATGCATAGATTGACATAGATTTCAATATGTGAGATATTGCTACCGAGGTATGGAAACGGGTCTACTTATTTCAGAGACTTTCCATTTAATGTGGAGATTACACTATCTTGTTTTACCTGAGTTCATGTTTTATCTGAGTACTCTGTTTTATCTGAGTCCATGCATAGACAATGCCTCTTGTTGCCTGCTTCAAGCTATGCTGCAGGGATTCGGCTTGGGCAGTTATAATTGCGAGAAGTGCTCGATCATCTACGTAATCTGCAACTGAAATAATTCCCGCGGAATATCGTCTAATTTTTTTTTTTTAATTTTTTTTTTAGTGTGGGAACATTTTCTTCTATCAGTTCTGTTTACGTTGGTAAATAGATCATAAACAGATATAGTGCTAATGTGCACCTTTGCAAGACTCCAGCAACAATGTTAAAGAAGGCAGTGTCACCATCGGGTGAGCGAACTATTGATATGGTGTTTTTGCAGAGCATAGTTATAGCGATAACTGTTTCTTTGGGGAAGACTATATGCTAGAAGTATTTGCTCCATCTTTACTCTGTCTTAGAGAAGTCTACAAAAGTGTTGCCACGAGATTTTTCCACATACACTTTCGATGATTCGACGAATAGTCAGAAAGTTAAAAACGAAAAAAAAAAAAAAAGAAATTAGATATACAACTCCTTTCTTCCTTCTCGTGAACCACTATAAGAAACATGAGTTCAGTACAATTTGAAGTGAAAAGACGACATTAATAGCCTTACAACTGAAGAATATATGGTGTTGAAAAGACACAAGACGATGAAAATTTGATTTCATTCGCACAACTTTTATTGAGAAAAGTTGAAAATCTCAAATAACTTGAATTTTTAAAAAGCTTGAAATATCCATAAAACAATGGCTACTTGAAAAACGAAGAATTAAACTGAACACACAATACCTGATTAAAATAAAATGAAATAGTTGGATTTTAGTTAGAAGTTATTTTAGAAAATTTAGATAATTAATAATTATAAAAGACAGACCCTTTTGTTTTGATTTTTTCGGGGGGGGGGTGAGTAGAAAAAAAACTCGCATGATGAAAATTCTACAAGAGAAATAGCGGAGATGTTTGTCTCCGCGTCCGCGATAATAAAAGGAAGATCAAACCGAAGACGTCAAACTTTGCGACAATAAAACCAGTGGCTTCGATAATCATTCAGTCATCTTGCTCCGGCCGACTATTGGATATCAGATTCTGGTGGAGGACAGGGTCTTATACGATTTCACCTGATCCTGAGTAAAAAAAACCTCATACGTCGACAGCTAAAAGCAAATAATTCTGTCAGGAAACTACTATTACTATTCATCTACAACTGTTCGGGGTGGCGTTGATGAGAGAAAAATAGCCATTGAAAAATTTTCATCGTTCGAATTCAAACCAAAAAAGTAAGAAACTATTTTAGCTTCAAGAAAGTATTCTGAACACGAATAATTCGCGTACAGTTAAATAGTTCCATGTATTCTCATCTATCATTAATAATTCTATAAAATAATTGCCGTGATTTGTTCGTTCACAATTATCGTTTCACGTATTCCTATCTAATACTAATAATTTTCAAAACAGATCTATTTGAAACTAACATGTACTAACACTCCAGGTCAGAGTGGACTTGGGAGTAATAGCAATGAAGGAGTACTTCACACTCCTCATAACTCTAGAACAGGACACTGTGTATATGTGGGTGTGTGGGGGTACATTTTTACTCGTCTTTTTTTGGAGGAGGTTTTTATTTGTTTTGTTTTTGTTTCAAGAATAAAATTGGCCAAAATAGTGAGTGTTTGATAGCGGAATGGTTGCCAGCCATCATTATACTTTGAAAGAATGAATGGGCACCAGCATCATTCAAGCACCAGCATTTTCCTGTATATAATACCTTCATATACGTAGGAACACACACACACACACACACACACATATATATATATATATATATATATATACAAACCTTGCTGAAACAAGATCAGCTTTGAATATAGCAGCCACATTCCAAGATGCCACAAGCACATTTCCGGCTAATTCTTTCTCATACCTTAAGTAAAATTTTTAAATTTCATAAACTCTCATCCCACTTGTTCTTCCTCTTTCTTTTTAAATAGATGTAAATAAGTTGTTGTGTTTGTCTTTTCAATATTCGACCAATCCCAGAAGATGGCTCCAGTGGGAGCCGAAAGTACTTATGAAATATACGACGCCTTCTTAAATTCATTCAATCCATAAGTAAAACGACTCATACAGAGAATTGAAAGACAAAATAGGCAGATACGAAGTGTCTTTGCAATGTGATCATATATGTTTAAAAGAGAAATGCTACCACTATATACATACGCTGGGTCACCTACTGGCGTGTAATAGTTGACAAGATCGTCGATAGTACTATTAGGTATTGTGATAGCTCGATTGTCAGTCCCCCTTTAGAGTGGTTTTGTACCTGACAATAAAACTTAATGGATATATATGGAGGACTGTCTGAGAGCTGAGTCAGAAATAAATTTTCCAGAGGTGCCTATGGCTGGTATCCGACCCTAAATCAATATTCCGCGTGCAGATTTTGAAAGATTAACACAAATCAGTCTTCCTGTTCTCTCCAATTTGACTATGTAACAAAGTATGTTGGGCCCCGTAAAAATTCATATCGACACAAATTCTTGCCCTTGTATCTGCACAGACATAAAAATTCGCTGGTCAGGAAAGGAAGACCCATTTTCTAAAGACACTTAGTCATATGCATGTATATATGTACTGTTACGGGTTTCCACACATATTTTTAATTTTTCGAGATATGGACGAAGTCCTATGTGTGGGTTACTAAGACCACGGACGAATGAGGGTGTTTCAAGGTTAAAGAGGTCGACGTGATGTGAATAAACACGTGGGGTATTCTGAACCGGACAAACAATATGACGCGTTGTTGGTTTTCTCCTTTTCTTTATATATGTATCATTCTTACATTTTTTTTATTTTAAAGAAAGCACAACTGTAACAACAGACAAACAAAGAGCAAAACGAATACAACAAAAATGTACAGAAATGTGGAGGACAAGTCGCTCCCAATAGTATCTGACTGTGTCCTTCTAATAAGACAAAGTTCTCCTTTTTCTTTTTTCTTTTTTCAACTTGCTTTAAAATTATATCCAGATCTTGTTTTTCCCTTTACAATTAAAGGAAGGGAACTTCCCCGTTTTTTTTTTGTTTTTTTTTTTTTTTTCTTTCACCGAAGAACAAGAGTCTCTCCTCCTCGTCTTTAATATGGATATACAAATTTTAAACAAACGTGTTTTCCGCCGAAACTAGCTGCTGATGAACAACCTCAAAAATGTTTCTTTGGAATAGTCTTGATACGGACCTTTATTTAGGTTACGTATATTATTCGTGATAAAAAATTTTGACTAACCTTTTTTTTTTTTCCTTTCTTTTGTTAATTTTTTTTTCTTATATTCGTTAATCTCCTATTAATGAGTTGCAAGGCACCAGTTTTTATTTTCCTTTTCTTTACGTTGAGCCTCAAGTTCTTCCCCAACGGAGTCGCCGGCTTCTATAGGCCATTCTGTGACTAGAATTTCCCCTTTCACCGGACCACGTGAAAAGGCGACCTTTCTCTTCCTTGGCGAAGCTAGAAACTGACTTTTTGGGTTTCGTTTCTTTTTGGCGGTAAAACGCCCTCCCTGCCTCGATGGCATGTCTTTTCCTTATCTGGGTCAAGACCTTTGCCCCTTCTCGGCTGCTTCTTCCACTGTTGCTAGGGCTCGGAGACTCGCCAATCGCCTGCCCCCACTTCCGGTCCTCATAGTAGTCCTTGCATTATAATCCTACCGTGGCCGGTGGCCGTAACAGTACTAACAAAGCAAATGATGTCGATGTAAAAATATGACTCTCCCAGCCTAAAATCCATAAAAATGTCGGTAGTGTATATATATATATATATATATATATATATGTGTGTGTGTGTGTGTGTGTGTAATTGTTATAAAGATTAACCTCTGCTGACTATTCTAAAAAAAACTTTGTTTTATAAATGCGATTTATCTAAAATTCAAAACAACGTCAATCAGCGAACTTATTTTGAAAATCGAAGTTCTGTTCAAACGTTTAATCGTGAAAATATTTTTAATATGCATTCAATTCTCTGGAAAATTCTATTTTCTAAATATTTGAATTATATAAAATTCAAAACGAATCAATTAACTTTTAAAATGAAATCATATTTCGCGCTCATTTGATGTTTTTTCTTTGAAAAAATTATTCAATTGGAACAGGAAATTATTTGAAAGAAAAAATAGTTTTATAAGGTTAGAAATTACAATTTTGATTTCCTTTCTGAATCTTATAAATGTCCATTTTCTTAGTTATCTTTGATAAAATTTCTGAGGAAGAATTTAATTGAAAAAATTAATGTTATTTATTCAAATAGCCGATAAGCTGTAAGCTTCTCCCGCCATCGATGTAATTTTCAAGTAGTTGATTTTATATCATTCTGATCGTACAAGCGTGACACATTCAAGTGAACAGACAAACAAGTCTAGCAACAATATAAATATATTTATATAAATATTGATATTTTAAAAGACTTTGTTTGTCTGTCTCCTATATACGGATAAATAATTTGGTATTCATCTACTGAATTTTGTATGCATACTTAAGTGGACACAGCAGAAAAATAATTTTCATTCTCATGAGAAAAATGACATTGTGATGTTATTTCTAACAAAAATCACCAGGTGGCCACATTGCTGAATTTAAACTCTCAAATAAAATTAACGAATCATTTTTCTTACAAATCAATTATTCATAATCCAATCAAGATTACAAATAATTTTTATAGGTAATTTTTATATAGTAATTCTTCAAGTATTGATTAAAACTAACACTGTGGAGAAACAAAAATATTTAAATTGATAAATCTCTTAATTGCTATTCACTCATATTGTTTCAATTATTTTGCAAAGCACCAAATGTTTTTCTCGTGACAATAATAACGTCACAAGATTACAAAAAAACATAATTGAAAAATCTTTTTTCTACAATCCAAATCTTACCCAACATAGATGAGTACTTTGTAGCAGAAAGAATTTCGTATTTTTGTTTGGCGCGTAATTTAATTCGACCGTTAGGGTCGACGCATATTTTCACCCAATCAGGATGACTTATCCTATTCTCTCCGGACCATCTTTCCGGGCAGCACAAATTGGGGAAAGCTGCCAAACACTTTCTCTTCCTCAGAACTTCGTTCAGGATAGACGTAATGACTGTCCGCTCTCTTGAATAGCAGCAGCGACACCACCATAAGGAAAGCCATCTAATTTATGGACCTCTTGCGTCTATTAGACCAAGGGTTCCCAGTTGAATATGAATTAGATGAATTCAATACGCCCCACACAGGAACGACTTTAAGTCCCCTCCAGCTTTGGCTATGTCGACTGCGATGAAATACCGCTCCTACAGCCAGCCACTTCATCCCTGGGCAACATTTTCTGGAGACATTCACGCTTCAACCAGAACCACAAACTCATGGGTGACTACATCATTCCTGTCCTTAACCAGCAAACACAACTTTTGCTACACTTATGGCGACATATCTCACTCACACATTCAACAATGCCTTAACCAAATGAAGCTCAGATTTGCTCAGGCATTTAGCTGCTAAAATTCCTTCTCAACTCTATAACAACTTCATTTCCTCCTTCCTTTGTACGAGACTTGCAGCATACCAGCGTAAACCCTTTATTTCATGCTGTCATTAAAACCTTCATATAAAACCTTACGGCATCTTCGTTCTTCTCCACTACCTTTATTTTTCATCAACATTTAGCGAGGGGATAACAACCAACGTAACACCAACATAACCAAATAATATCCCATCGCTAAAACTTCAAGTAGTGAACGCATAAATTAATTGGATGCATTAAATATATGTTCGATTCGTGAAAATGTCTCTATTTCTTAGATGTAATTTTCGGTTCATATGTACACACATGACACACATAAAATTCAAATAAATATACACAAGCAAGTAAAAACACTCGGTTTATACACAATAACACTCACTAATGCATGCTAACGCATAAAAAGTACAGATATACGGATGTGGTTAAATGTTAAGCCTTTATTATGAGTAACGGATGTAATCCAGTGCAGAGATTAAATAATTTTCATTGGTTAAAACCTATTAATGACGTCGCATTAACGTCATCGTTAAACAATTATTGCATTACTCAATAAAAACTAGTGTCCTTTCGCGAAATTAAACAATATTTTTACTTTTAATTTTTTTGTTAGATTGTCCAAACATTGCAAATACGTACTACAAACGATGAGGTGGAAAGAAATTCTTCAATATAAGTTTTCTTAATATTTAGTTGGTTCCTTTTACGACATGTCAACCTTCGTCGTGTTATTTAATACCGAAGTTATTCTTTTTTTTCAAGCATTTGTATGGTTACATTTCTTAATACTACTAATTTATACACACTTAAATCATTTTAAGTAACTATTTTTATTTGATGATAATTTCTTTACATTTATTTACACACAGTTATATGGTTTCAATTAGACCTGCCAAATACAATCAAAATGCAGTTATGTGGTTTTGAGTATTCCCTTCTAATATTAATAATTTGCAGTTTTATGTTTCAATTATTCCTATCTAATTCAAATAATTTTTTTATATGGTTTCAAGTATTCCCTTCTAATACTAATATTTTGCACACGCTTATATTCTATTCAAACAGTAATATGGTTTTATGCAACTAACAATAATGATCCTTCGTAGGCAATTATAGTTTCAAGTAATTATTCTGAAAATAAATAATTTACACACAGTTATATTATTTCAAGTAAGACTAATCATTTTCAGATTGATATATTTGACCCATAAATGTGACACTAACAGTGTCTCCGGGTCAGGGTTGATGTAAGAGTTGTGGTAACAAAGGGGTGAGTGACCAAAATCATGGCCACCAGATAGAGTTTATATATATATATATATAAAGGTTTTCCCCGATGTCTGTTGTAATACAACACCGACCCATGACGTGTTGTTAGGAGCCTTGAGTTCAAAGTTTTAAGAGAGCTAAAAAGCTCAATCAGACCTACTGTCTATTTATATCATTCTGTTTGTGTTACATCTTCAGAAGCATCCATTTCATACAAATCGAATATATATATATATATATATATATATATATATATATATATATATATATATATATAAGGGTCATTCAATAAATAGGGTAAATTTTGTCTAAGAAGTTGGCAAGAGAAAACAGTTTACAGTTGCACCTTTTTCAAAGAAATCAATAGTGATCGGTCTTTTCAAGTCCCAGAAGACACTCAGCATTATTTCTTTTACTGACCTCTTAGACCGGATCATTTTCTTTACAGTATAGTCAGTGTGTTTCCACTTTATGGACTATCTTTTCAACTCAGGTTCGTTGTGGAAAACCCATGTTTAGTCTCTTTATTCACATCTTTTGACTAAAACATCCATCTCGGCACATACCACTCATTCTTCTGTAAGTTTTACATGGTTTGCACTTCTCAGCAACTGAAGATTTTATCATTGACTTCTGTTGAGGCCTGAAGAACTCTTCTTGATTTGCTGCCATTTTGAATAGCTTCAAAACAAATATTCTTTTCATAAATAAAATCATTTTTTCTATAAACCAATTCCAAATTTAATCTATGGAGAAAAATCTGACAACAAACATACCATTTGTAAATAGATAGATAGGATTAGATCATATAAATTTCGACCGTATGAAAATTGTTATGTCTATTAATGAAAATATAGAAAAATAATACCAGAGGAAGAGAAGCTGAGAGAAGGTTTAACTAAAAAACGTAGCTGTAATGGACAAATCAGGCCATTGGTCTAATGAGTAGAGTGTTCGCCAATAGTCCCTGAGACCGGGGTTCGATCCTAGGTCGAGTCATACCAAAGACTCAAAAAATGGTACTTGATGTCGCCTTATTTAGCACTCAGCACAATAAGGTAAGGATCAAGGGTAAAGTGGAATGGAGTAGCGCCCTCCCCAACTCCTCGGTGTAATAGCAATTGAAAAAGGAGCCTTCGGGTCACCCTCGACTAAGGTCGCCAACTTTACTTGTAATGGACAAATATATGTACCGAAGAAAGAAATTGAAAAAGGGCGTAAGATTATATGTAAAACAAAGTGACCATGAAGAATGTGTAATAGGATAAAATATAGGGTTATACTAATTCATGAGGCAGAAAAATGTGAAATATGTATGGAAAGATAATTAATTGAAGTTTAAATATATTGTTGCTATTCAGGACTATTTTGCTTAAGAAAGGGGATAAGTTGAAAAATCCCGAAAAATCCCGATTAGTTTTAGAAGATAAAGTGAGAGTTTTAATACCAAGGTTATTTAAATTCTTTTCTTTAAAGTTTGAGAAAGAATTGTTTGGTAAAATAATGTGTTTATTGGGATGTTTAGAATTATTAGAGGGTGTTGTGATGGCAGTTTGAGAACAATTTCTAGATTTTAAGGGCTTTAGCTTTAGCAAAATACAAAAAATGGTTTTGGGCAAAGAAGGTTTGGAAAGAAATTTTCTATTCAATTAAATTCTTCTTATAGATATTACGGGGAGCATATACGAAGGGCCCTTAAGTAAAAACCTGTGAAAATTCCTCTTTAATAGTGTTGCAGCGTGAATAAAATCTATGTGATCATTTTTGCAGGTAGGTTTACGATAAACTTTGAATTCTAATTTGACACTATTTTTTTAAGTAAGACATCTAAAAAGGATAAACTATTGTTGGATTTAAGTTCGTGTGTAAACTTTAAGGAAGATTTATGACGTTTAATGTCAGTAACTCTGCTCTCTCTCTCTCTATATATATATATATATATATATATACGTGGTGCCTTCAATAGGTTTCCAGACTTTTTTTGTACAGGCATTTAAAATTGTCGTTGACTCTTGAAAATTCAGTATGTTATTTCTATACATCTTATTAGATGACAGCAGGAATTGGAATACACCCTACTAAAGCCTGATTGTCACAGCTGGTGAATTTCAAAAATGCAATCTGGACGTCAGGACACTTTAGAAGAGCGATATGCAATTCTTTTTTAAACTTGGAAAAAATGACACAAAAACGTATGGAATGCTTCAGACTGCTTTTCGACCATCTTGCATGAATCGAGCATCCGTTTTTGAGCGGCATAAGAGATTCAAGGAAGCCAGGGAGTCTGTGAGGGATAATGAGAGGTGTGGGAGGAGTAAGGAAGTCAATACACCACAGTTGATGGGCCAAAAGGTTAGGGTTAGGGTTACTATGTTGAGGTTTTAAGGGAGTTCAAGAAGAGGTTCCGTCGGAAGAGGCCAGCACTCTTCAAATCGGGTCAGTGGCATTTCCAACAAGACAACGCACCAGTCCACAACTCCATCCTTGTCACAGACTATTTGACCAAGATGGGCATCAAGACACTTCCTCACCCTCCCTATAGTCCAGACCTTGCTCCCTGTGATTTTTTATTATTCGCTAAGCTCAGAGTCTGTCGTTATGAGACAATTGAGGAGAGGAAAGAGGCTGGGACGAAGGTCATTGACACGCTCACACAAGAGGACTTCCACGGGGCCTTCCAGAAGTTGTTGTAACGGTACAACAAGTGCATTGCAGCCGGAGGAGATTACTTCGAAGGGGACGAGAGTTTCATGTGTGTACAATCAATAAAAGTGCCCATACGAAACAAGTCTGGAGACTTATTTAATGATCCTTGTATATATATATATATATATATATATATATATATATATATAACAAACACTCCAGTAAACTTTGCAAAAGGGAAGCCTCCAAGGACAACTGCTTTGCCTTAGGCCAAGCCCAAAAAAGTTTCCCTCACTTTTGCTAAAAGTTGATTCAAGATTTTGGTTATCAATTCATCAATTTAACTTTTTAGGCTTTGGTATGTTGCCTTTATTTTGAATTTAGGTAATTTTACTGTATATCAAAGCCTGTTGGGCTATTTGATGCCGAAGTCATTTTTTTACGTTTCAAGTAACTAAGATACCAGGTAACAATTCCTATTTAATTATAATTCTTCGGCTCTTACACCGTACTTTTCAAGTAATTATTGTTTCCAATAATTTCCAATTATTCTTAGTTTCACAATCATGGTCTCTTATTATATTCAAAAATGTTCATTTTCTTTGTCTCAAACCAATTAAAAAATGGAGTAAACTGACTTTTTTATACATTTGTTTTAAATGAAGTTGACATTCGCCATTGAAGAGTGAGTGATGTCGAGCAATGGGCACGATTCAAACGAGAATTATACTGATAGGTGAAGCACTGGTTGACGTCAGTCAGTAATATGAGAATTATTGAAATTGTAATTGTTTGATACATTTAGAATTTCTAGTCTTTATCTGAAGGTTTTAATGAAGGTTGGGGTTTTGATTTTATAGTAAAGGCTTCAAGTATTTTGAGTTCTTTTTATTATTTTTTTATTGTTGGCCGAGAGTAATATCCGGGTGTTTTTTTACAAGGATTTAGCATATTTGTTAATGTATATATATATATATATATGTGTGTGTGTGTGTGTGTGTGTGTGTGTGTGTGTGTGTGTGTGTGAAACGCAGGCGCAAAAAGTTTATACATAAACTGATGAACGAAGGAATATCACAACATATTATTTCTACTTTCGTTCGTTTTTTCTTTCTTTCCTAACTTTTTGAATTTAGGAATTTTCTGCTAATATCCCTTACACACATATACACAAACTTAATATTTCCATACACACGTATTCACAAAGTTAAGGTAGGTATCTAAGCGACAGTTAGGCGGAGGGACTCTAAAAAGTCGAAAAAGGGCGTCAAAGGAAATCTGTGGGACATATTTGTCATAGTCCTGTGTGAAGATTGGTGCTTAACGAAAATTGGAGGAAAATAAGGTGCTTGACCTTTGTCTGGAAAAAGACTGACATGTAGTCAAGGGAGGAGGAACAGATGGAGGAGATGAGACGGCACATTCCAGCGTCTTGATCCTCTCTGTTATCACTATTTGCATATCATTTGACGTTTTGCATATCATCTGACGTTTTGCGCTAGCTAATTCAATAATTGGGAAAAAGTTCAAGGAGAATAGAGAGCTGTCTCAGAGATTCTATATTAATTATGGGGAAGTGTTTGTTCGTTTGTTCTCTTTAGACGGCCAGAAATTCTGATGTAGAGCTGCCATAGTGTATATATTTATTGGACTAAGAGTAAGGTTTCAATGCAAAAAAAAACGTTTGTAATACCTGATGCCCCTTTAAGCAAAAAAATTATTTTTACACTTGGAACAAAGTATTTTTTGTCAATTTCACTCAGAAATGGAAAATCACCCTAAGGGAAAAAATCTCCCTACTTAGAAAACACCTCGTAATATTTGAGTTTATTAAATGTGTGGTTATCGCGAGTTGATCAAACCCATTTTCTATCAACAAGCTGGCTTAGAGCTACCAAATTTAGCGTGTATACTGATGATAAATTTTCGGCCCTTACACAATATCTTTTAAGTAATTATAGTTTCAAGTAAGTGTTTTTATTTGATAATAATAATAATAATAATTAGACCTTGCCAGTGAACTAAAAAAGCTTTCGAACGTGAAGGTGACGGTTATAACAGTCGTAAGGGGTGTGCTCGGAACGACCCCCAAAGGCATGATGAAGGGGCTGGATGAGATGGAAATCGGAGAGACCATCCAAACTACAGCATTCGGCAGAAATACTAAGAGTCCCGGAGACCAGAGGAGACTTGCAGTCACACAGACTCCAGTGAAAGATCATCAATTAACGCCTGTGTGAAAAACTCGTAAATAATTATAATCATAATAACAGGTGATTACAAAGTCGACAAATCGCAAGAAAAAAAAACCTAATGTACATGGACGACACCAAACTGTTTGCCAAAAATCAAAAGGAATTGGAAACTCTAATACAGGCAGTGAACTTATATAGTCAATTTGGCATAGGGAAAGGTGCCATGCAAATAATGAAAAGCAGAAAACAACAAATGATTGAAGGAATAGAAATCAAGAAAAAATAGAACGCTCGGAGATAAGGAAACTTAGAGATACTTGGGAATATTGGAAGCGGAAAACATCCAAATGAGACAAAATTTTTAAAGAATACATCAGGAAAACGAGAAAATTACTCGAAAACAAACCACATAGCAGAAATCTCATCAAAAGGATAAATACGTGGGCTATCCCTCTCATAGGATATTTGGAACCAGTGAAGAATTTCAACAAATGAATCAGAGAACAAGAAAACTCATGATGATGCATAAGGCCTTACATTCCATGGTGTATGCACAACCCGGAATTCCTCCTAGAAAATGAGACGCATAAAATTCTTTGGGATTTTGTGATACAAACGGATCATCTAATCTCGGTCAAACGACCAGACCAGGTGATACTCAATAAAACAAGAGAACCTGCCGAATAGTGTACTTTGCTTACCACAGGGTAAAATTGACAGATAGCGAAAAGAGAGATAAGTACCTAGACTTGCTAGACAAATGGAAAAATTGGGAACAAGAAGGTGTTGGTTATACCCATAGCAATTGGCGCGCTCCGTACAGTCACCAAAGGATTGATATGCAGGCTAGAGGATTTGGAAATAAGAGCACGAGTAGGGACCATCCAAACAGCAGCCTTGTTGAGAGCGGGCAGAATAGTGAGAAGAGTCCTGGAGACTTGAGAAGACTTGCTGAAACTCAAGCTCCAGTGAAAAGCCTTCAGCTAAAATCTCGGAGTAAAATAATAATAATAATAATAATGGCAACCAAAAAAAAACATAACGAAAATGCTGAATGGATAAATAATATCACAAGAGAACTAGAGAGACTTGAAGAAGGCCCCAAAACGAAAATACACATCAACTTACTCAAAACAACACTAAAAAGAATATCAAACTAGAAAACGCCAGGCCATGATGGAATACATGGCTTCTGGTTCAAGAAATTCACCTCCATTCACGGCAGACTAGCACTAGAAATGAACAGATGACTACAAGGCGCGCAAGTACCTGACTGGATGACCAAAAGAAAGACTACATTAATCCAAAAGGACCCATGCAAAGGAACTGCACCAAACAATTACAGATCGATAACCTGCCTACCAATGATGTGGCAAATACTTATTGCAGAAATAAGGGAAAAGATTTACTACTCGCTAACAAGCCGCGGATTGTAGCCTGACGAACAGAAAGGATGTCGCAAAGGATCCAGAGGCACAGTAAAATTACTCTACATAGATCAACACATACTAAATGAGAGCAAGACAAGACGGAAAACTCTAGCTATGGCCTGGACTGACTACAAAAAGGCATATGATATGGTTCCACAAAGCTGGATAATACACTGTCTCAAAATGTACAAAATATCCCAGGAAGTCATAAACTTCATCGAAAATACCATGCAAACCTGGAGAGTGGAGCTGACAGCAGGAGGAAGAAGCTTAGCTGAAACAAAGATCCAAAGGGGGATTTTCCAAGGAGATGCACTATCACCGTTTCTATTTATAATAGACATGATGCCACTCAACCACATACTCAGAAAATGCACAGCTGGATACAAACTTAGCAGATCGCAAGAGAAGATCAATCACCTAATGTACATGGATGAAATTAAACTATTTTCAAAAAATAAAAAAGAACTGTAAACTCTCATACACATCGTTAGAATATACAATCAGGACATAGGGATGGAATTTGGCATAGAAAAATGTGCCATGCTCGTCATGAAAAGTGGCAAACAACATATGTCTGACGGAATGAAACTACCAAATCACGACGAAATTAGAACGCTCGGAGAAAATGAAACCTACAATTACTTGGGTATCTTGGAGGCTGACACCATCAAACAAGTGGAAATGAAAGACAAGATTCAAAAAGAATATCTCAGAAGAACTAGAAAACTACTCGAGACAAAACTCTCCAGCAGAAACCTCATCAAAGGAATAAATACTTGGGCTGTGCCCCTCGTTAGATATTCGGTACCCTTCCTCGAGTGGACCAGAGATGAACTTATACAAATGGATCAAAGAATAAGAAAACTAATGATCATGCATAAGGCATTACATCCCAGAGACGACGTTGACAGACTATATGTATCAAGAAAAGAGGAGGAAGAGGACTTGCCAGCATCGAAGACACCGGTGACGCATCCATACAACGGCTCGAAGACTACATAGAAAAATACGTACGAGGATTAATTACAGCCATCAGAAATGATACGGACAACTCGATAGACGATAGAATGACAACAACTAAGAAACAAAAATGGGAGAAAAAACAGCTCTATGGCCACTTTAAACGACTAATAAACAACGTCTCACATCAGAAAACATGGACCTGGCTAAGAAAAGGAAACCTTAAGAGAGAAACGGAATCTCTCCTAATAGCAGCACAGGACAACGCCATAAAGACCAATCATATCAAAGCAAGAATAGATAAGACGCAACAAAACAGTAAATGTAGGTTATGTGGTGAGAGAGACGAAATGATCAATCACATAATAAGCGAATGCAGCAAATTAGCACGGAAGGAGTATAAGACGAGACACGACTGGGTCGGCAAGGTGATCAACTGGGAAATGTGCAAGAAAGTTAAATTTAACCATACAAACAAATGGTATATGCACAACCCAGCCCCTGTCCTAGAAAATGACACGCATAAACTCCAATGGGACTTTAACATACAAACGGATCACCTAATCCCGGCCAGAAGACCAGACCTTATAATAATCAACAAAAGAAAGAGAATTTGCAAAATTGTTGACGTTGCTGTCCCGGCAGACCACAGAATAAATCTGAAGGAATGTGAAAAGAAGGATGAGTACTTCGACTTTGCTAGAGAATTGAAAAACATGAAAGTGACGATAGTGCCAATAGTGATTGGTGCTTTTGGCACAATAACTAAAGGATTATTAAAAAGGCCAGGAGGACTTGGAAGTTGGCAGACGGGTAGAGAATATCCAAATGACAGCATTGCTGCGAACGGCCAGAATCCTGAGACGAGTCCTGGAGACTTGAGGAGACTAGCTGTCACTCAAACTCCAGTGACAAACCATCAGCTAACACTGATGTGAAAAACTCTAAAGGAGTAAATGATAATAATAATAATAATAATAATAATAATAATAATAATAATTTGCACAATCATATTGTTTCAAGTATTTCTTTTTTAAAACTAATAATTTGCAAGTAATTATATATTTGGCTTTGCACTTATATATAATTACATATTTGGCTTTCCACTTATTGCTCCAATTTATGCCGAAGTCAATTAAACCAATCCACCTTAATTAGGAATACATCCATGCCAAAAATATTACAATTCCTAAAAATATCGCAATTCCTTTAACAGGACTTTAACAGATTCTACCACTTCGGTTGACCTGTAAGTAATGGCAACGAAGAAATAACTGCACACTCTCTGGAGATCAAGAACTGGAGTCTCATCACTGGATGAAATTTAAAGTCATACTCAGTGCACGGTTTTGCTTTTGTTCATCAAAAAAGTCATGAACGTTGCAATCGAAATAACCCTATCGTAACAATCAAGCATCATGATTACAGCTTTTTGTACCTCCTGTGGAATAGTGATTGCCCATCAACAGGTTTACTGCTACTTAATTTCGGTGAACTATCAGTGAGCTTTAAAGGAGACTCGAACCAAAATCTAAAAAATCGAAGAATATTCTAAATTTGGCACGGAATCACAAATATGGGACATCTAGGGACGATCGAAATCAGTACTCAAAAATATTGGATCTGCGTAACTATCTCACTAATTTTGCGTCACGACAAGATGTCAATTCTGTATCTTCGTTAGTGTATGTAAAAACAGTTTTATAAAACAGTTTATTCTGGTCTATTTGTATTTTAAGAACCATAAAATGATTACATGCAATGAAAGGTTAATAAAATTGTTATATGCATTGAAAGAAGTTTGAAACAAATTTAGGAGATGATGATTTGTTTATATTAGCCATTGTGAAAGGGCAAAAACATTTTTGAACATTTTCTTACATTCAACTAAGAATTTTTTCACGAAATGAAAAAATATCCCCCTACTTCGAAAACGCTTCGTAATACTTGTGATTATAGAACCTGTTTGGTTTGGTTTGGTTTGTTGGTTTTATGGCATATCAACCTTTGTAGGTTATTTAACGCCAAATCCATTTTTATGTAAATAATCTGTTCTATTGAAAACAGTTAAGTTTAGCATAAGTAAAGAGTTTAATTGTCAAAAACATTTCCATTTCAAACTATTCAAGCAGTTATGTGAAATAATTAAGTGTAAATACAGTTTTAATGTCGAAAAACTGTTCTATTTGAAATAATCTAGTTAAGCATAAGCACGCAGTTTAAGTGTAAGTACGGTTTAATCGTCAAAAACATTTCTATTTCAAGCTATTCAGTTTACTCAATTCAGTTTAGCATAAATATACTGTTAGTTCTATTTAACCCATCGATAGGGCCCTATCAGGTGCGACCACTCCGGGCCAGAGTGGACCTGGGAGCGATGGCAATGAAGGGGTACTCCGCATTCCCCAAAGCTCCGGCACTGCTGGAACCTCACCATCAGATTGTTTAGTGTCATATCCAGGACACTCGTTGGGGGGTTCTTACCCCTCTGCAGAGAAGCAGTCGGTGTATTCTACAGCCCCAGCCGACTGGGCAATATAGAACCTGTGCTTATCACGAATTTATCAAACTCATGGTTATTATGATTATGCTTTATTACACAAATACATCATGTTCACATTGTAGTGGTAAGGGAAAATAAAACCATGATCATATCAGCATTTTAGTATCAGCTACGTGTGATTTTGTACATGTTGGCGAGAGTTTGAATTTTCTCATCACTACTCACTGACTTCACTTGAATCGCTTGATGAAGGTTTCTAATGAGCAATTAGGTCATTGGAGTGCTATACCACATAATTCCATTTCTTGGCATATCTCACGCCAATATTCGTTACTTACCGATACCCATTTCCTCTCGTAGTAACATGAGACAAGTTGTACAGGTCTATAAGTTAGCAAAAGCAAATAATAATCTATGACCTGATCTCATTTCAAACGCAGAAAATGAAGAACTTTTATAAGGCTAATCGCTCTGCTATTTAACAATAGCTATAAGAATAGAAAGATACTTAGAAATATCTTAGCTTGGTGCGAGGCCAAAAAGATGGTGCACCCAGTTAATATTGAGTTCTTTTATAATAGCAGGTTAATATTGCATTACACCATACGAGGTGCTCCGACAGATAGAAGGGTAGTAGATTTTAAAGTCATTCGATCAAAATGAATGCAAAGTTTCCAAGTCTGAGATCGAACTCGCTTTACTGAGTTCAGTAACTAATATGACACCTACGCTTCCCGTCTCCAATTAGCTTTAGAGATTTTCTGCTCTAACAAACTAAATATGGCAAGCTTTGCAGGAGAATATAATGGAATCTTTGTTTCAGCACTCAAATTGCCTGGCACTCAATTTGTATTCTAAACTTTGAAAATCAGAAAAAGGAATGATGATATATCTATATCATCTGTTATTTAAGATTTTAACTGTTGAAAAATTCACATTCAACTCAATTTTATTATCATTCGTGTCTTATCTCCGTTATGCTCGGAGGCTATCTACAACATTTATGGTAATTTGATGTTCCTAGCGCTGATTTGTGGTTTCATCGAAAAATCTTCCAGTTGGCTTAACCGGATTTAAAGCAAAGTCTTATTCTTGTCTGATTTTGATCCAAACTCCAGCAGCGTTTCAAGTCTCTGTATGTTTTAAATTCATGACGGTTAATGCATAATGCATAAAGTAATAATTGCAAGTAGCAGAATTCGTCAATATTCCTCGACCATATTCGTTTCTTACACGCATTCCCCCCCGACTCTCTCTCTCCCTCTCTCTCTCTCTCTCTCTCTCTCTATATATATATATATATGATAACTTGTGAGCACCCGTCAGTATTGTTAGACACCGTTATGCTCATAACTGTTACATTCCTTATCACTATTGCAAAAGCTACCCAAAACTTAACACCATTTTTATTACCTGCCCAGAAATACTTCTCCACAAAACCCTTGAAAACACAATCATTATCATTATAAAAATAATAAAAAATGATTTTTAAAAAAAGAACGTGATAATGATTTTAATTTTATTCATCATCATCATCATCATCATCATCATCATCATGACTCAATAAAATTCACCTCGAAATAGAAATTTTATATTCATATCAAGTAAGCCTTTAACTATCAGAAAGTTAGGCAAAGAGAAAAAAGAAATCTTTTTGATTGTAACAATTCTGTTCCCACCCCCTCCTCACACACTCTTCCCTTCTCACACTCTCTTCCTTTGTCTCGCAACTTGCCAACAACAGACAGCAGAAACTTGTGTATATATATATATATAAAGATCCATGCCACTAAATGTGGAAATATACGTATATAGAGATGCGCGAGCGACAGCACGTACACAAACATATTAACATTCAAAAGCACACTTAGATACACATAAACACAAACAAAAAGCCCTTCCAACCATATTAATCTTTTTTTTTTAAATCCTTCACTTTGTCTGCTGAATCCCATGATTAACCATGAAACCTAGGGTCACAGACACTTCCATGTAATATCATCTTGTCAGTTCATTCAAATCTTACATCATTAGATTAATGCATGACCGAAAACCGTCAATAAAACAAAGGACTTTTCGAAGAGTCAGCATCTTGATTTCAGATGTGACAAATAATCAATTAAATCTGGTGCTATAGTAATTTACTGCTTGAATACTCTAGGTTAGTACTCATCATGTCTTGGCCTTGAATCTTGTTTGTTGAAACAGTATACGTGATTCGACAACATTCTGAATAAAATATAACTTACGTTTTCATAGTGTATAATATAGCTTATTAATGAATTGGCAAAGGAACTTTATAAATCACCTATCAATGAAGCTCATATGAGTGCAAAATATTCTGTGTCGAAATGAATCAAATTAAGTTTAATAAAGAGAGTTGCAGGACGAAAATCTTATAGAATCGCTGAAGTAGGTAATTAACAAGTGGTTGTTGGCCGCCGCAAGCAGTTAAGACATGGAATATTAGGTTTCAAAAGAGAAACAGTGGTCTAAGTACTGCGATAAAGTTGATGCCCAGTGAATTGTCATTGAAGGTATGCAGTGAGAGTTTCCCTCAGAGAATCTCCTAGTAGCTCTTGGATCACAACTAGTTTTAAATGGAGAAAGAAAAACCACTATAATGCGGTTTTTGAGGACAAAACTTTACATATATATATATTACTTGCAATGTGGAATACTTGCAGTGTGAAAATGCGTCGTTGATAAAATGCGTCGTTGATTATAAAACGTAGATACGATTGATTCTTTTAAAATCATTTAAAACCGACGGTCGTTCACTTTTTATAACTTTTAAAAAGCAAAATGGCAGTAATATAAAAAATTTCCTCTTAACGATCAATGGTTTATTAGTAAAACTGATTAAATCGCCGTATGTAAGTAGACTAATTCGAAGAAAAGAGTGAAAACTAAGTCTAAAGCATGTATTCTGTCGTGGTCAAATCCCACGATATTTGGACTAGCACAGCAGACCTTCATCATATCAAATATTTACACACACACACACACACACACACACACATACATATCTGTGTGTGTGTGTGTGTGTGTTTATATATGTATATTTATATATATATAGAGAGAGAGAGTAGGCATCATACAATAACTGATGTTTGTACAACAGCATTGCTTCGAACAAAGCCTTCATCAGATAATGACTCAGGGTCCAGGCATGGTTTCGAGGTCGAAGCATCATATATATATATATATATATATATATATATATATATATATATATATATATATATATAAACAGGATTGATTTAGTAAAATCAGATCCGTGGTGTTTTATTTTTTTCATTCAAGAATTTTTGTTTTTCATGTCACAAACTTGAAATTCTTTGATGATTTGTCCAAAGGGGTTATTTGTGTTATACTGAGTACTTCCGGTTCTCGTTAAATGTAATTTTTATTATATATATATATATATATATATATAGTCTCTCGCCAGATGTCTTTTTACCGGAACTATATAATAACGTATAGTATAAGAATTTCTTTTTGTTTCCTACTTTTTCCTGTATCACCAAAATTATCCAAATAACCAGTAAACACTGCCTTTATTTAACCACACAATTTGGCGGTAAAACGGCAAGTGATATTTTTGGAAGAATTTAAAATAATTTGCGCTTTTTTAAAAAGGTTTTTCTGAATTTCTTCAGATTAATTGCACCACCTAAGCTCCAGCACCCCACTGTAGTTACAAGATCTGCGAATCCCATGCATCGTCTCTGTTATGATTGTCAGATAAATAAGCAAATAGAGGTAACACTCGGGTATGTTAGGAAAAAGAGCTCACTTGAAATGAATTGTTAGATTGATTTGATAAACCACTGCACTGACAGATGCTGACCTAAAAGAAGAGAAAACCGAATGTCGGAGGGAAAGAACTGACTTGCCACACGCCCCAAGGGGGCAAGTACATTTTTAACTGTAAGTGGAGACAAATGCAAAAACTTATTATCCAGATACCGAGTTACAACGTTCATTTATTTTCCAGTAGTTTCTATTGCAACAGCAACCTAATGCCTTCGCACCAGCAATTGGAAATCTATCTCAAACGCCCCGTATCCAATAAACAGTGTCGTAATGCTGAGACCAATATCATTATTCGTACAATAAGCAGGAGTTAGCAGTGGTGGTTGGTGTTCAGTGGGAGTTGGACTAGGTACATTTGACAGACACCCACGGCTTTAACGTTGAAGACTTAATTTTAGGGCGTTGGGATTTTTGCTTTGTACTCTTTAGGAGAATGACGATGAATTGCTTTTTGGTTTTTTATCCATTTGGTTTGAGTCATTTTTGCCCTAGTCTAGAGAGATACAAGTACAAAAGGACAAACTTAGTTATTATAAGGGTCAAACAAGTACTTTCAGATACTGGTGATAAAAGCAGACGGATCTTTGAACAATCGGATGAAGATGATTATACATTACAGTAATATCAACTTATACCAAATGAAACGTTTTGCTCCCAAAAAGTTATAACATTTTAAACTATGTAAATGCTCCTTTTAATAGGAATATAGTCTATGATTGGAATACATTTTTTCCGGTGACAGATTTTTATCATTGCGAATAAGAAGAAATGAATACACCTCAAATCAACGTAATTTCTGGTGTTTTTGTAGAAATTATGGAATTAGTAGACTACATATTTTCTTTCAAGCCATGCAGAGAAAAATATCATGGAATAACCCAATATTGAGGAAACAATTATGAAATAGATTGACCAAGATTTCGAATTAATTCGAAGTTGTCCCTCCTCGAGCTCTTATGACAGGTGTAGATATCATTTATTAAAAGCAAAATTTCTTAATATCAATTTTGAATGACAGCAAATAGATCTTCTTTGGTGAATGAAACCTTATGAACCCTTGTTTTTAAACATTTTGACCATAAATTCTTATTTGGATTCAGATTTGGACTGTTCAGTGGACATGCCTTTGATTTTTATGTTTTTTCTGAAGAAAAGTTTTAATCCTTTTTGTTCTACGACAGGATGTATCATTACTCTGAAAAACATTTTCATCATCAATTTTCTATCGATGAAATGAGATTATCCAGGATTTCAATGAATTCATATCAGGATTGACTTAGGAAATTAATTTATTTTCTTCATACATTCATCTTTACACTACATTTAAACGGCTCAAAACAAAAGTTCTAGCATCATCACCTTGACTGATGCAGATTCTTGATTCATCACTCAGTTCACTTAAGTTTGTTTCTCTTTAACCCACATTAACACCATTTTCTTCCGTTTGCGTGTTAATGCTGTTTTTTGTTTGTCTTTCCGTACGTAAATTCCATTTCATTCAGCCGATTTATTGTATTTTTGACACAAACACTGACTCCTGTTTCAACCCATTTTTTCAATTGTTTTGTTGTACATTTTCTATTTTCGAACTATTGAGTTTTCTATCCAGACGATTTGATGTCTTTCGTGTTCAACTAGTATGTTTTCTTTCACAACCACCAATTTTCTTTTATATTTTCACCAAATTTTAAGTTCAGCTGACAAACGTCTTTAACCACATATAAATTGCCTTCTTGAATGAGTTTTACAATTATTTCCATTGTTTCAATTGGTAGTTCTTTGGTTTGAGCCATATTCCCTTTCGATTAGGTATGCCCAGTCGCTTGTGGAAATATGCAAGAATTATCTTTTGATTGTAGATCAATTTGTTTTTCTTGGCTTCAGCGGGTTATTAGAATACAAATGACAATAAACAATATTGAGTTGTTCCATATTTTCCTCTGCATGGTTTGGAAAAATATACTATTAATTTAAATAAATTAATCTAAATGTTTAAGGCATATTTTATGATACCTGAACGTCTCACTGCTAAAAAAAAGTTTTCTTTTTATTTGTCATTAGTTTATTTACTGCTAAATAATAAAAAACTCAAAATACATTCTCTAAGTGTACTAATTCCATAACTTTTCTCCTGAGTTTGTACCTTTTTTATAACAGCCAAAGAACAAAACGAAACAATTTTTACTAAACAAGCTCGAATTGTTATGTGGTCATCTTTCAATTTTTTTCTTTCAGTTGATCCTTGAATCCAACATTGGTCATCTGGATTCTTATTTTAAATACTTCATTCTTTTTTTCTTTAGAGCGAAATTTCTGAACTACTACAGTATTTTTTGCTTATCAGTCGTTTTTTCTCTAAATACTAAACTGATCTTTAATTGCACTGGATTCAAATATTCAAAAGAGAAGTCATATTTGTTTTACAGACAGAATTTTCAATGGTGAAAGTTCATAAAATGTAATATAAAGTTGAACCACGTGAAATGTCGGATTTTGACATAAACACAATATTTGAAATAAAATAAACGTTCTTTGAGCGAAAATATGCGATTACAGTTACATTTTTATTACAACAGATGATATTTCTGAAACGAATCATTTGTTTTGCAAGTACACCTTAAAGCAAGGCAGTTTCTCATTTTTGTCTGTCATTTACAATAACAGAAAATAAAATTGCAATATACTGAATATATGTTTCAATTTACTCAACACTAAACCCGCTGGAAGACAGTAAATGATAACATATACAGAACAATACGTGCATAGGTTCTAAAATAAATGATCGAATCAGCAGTACTCAGACGTAGTCTTAATATAGTGCTTCTTCTTATGGAATTAATGCAGTCCTGAACTCTTGCATGCATACGATCGTACATGTTGCGAATACCAACGGGCGACACTGTTCCATGCTGAAGACTGAGAAATCAATCAAAATATCTACGAAGGTGAGTGCCTGTGATGTCATGGCTAAAGTACTGGACAGTGACATCGTAGGAAGGGAGTTTGAACTCCGGGTGTTCTAATACGTTCACTTTCAGACTAATATCTTCGGAAAGGTATTGCCCCGCCCCAGCTATGGGTTAAATAGTATTACTGCTATTCTTCTCAAGGATGACTTGGCATTAGATAACCCATAGAATTTGCTATGTCATTAAACAAAAAAAACACAGAATATATACTGCCCATTGCAATACACATACGATATCAATATCGTCCTTCAGTGTTGCAATTTTATTTTTCGTACATTTTTATAACGAGAACACGTGTACTCACTCATGAGCGTGCATATAAATATATACCCTGTGAACCAGTGACCACAAAATGCAGAGCTGAAAGTCTACCACTAAGTCACGGTTCCGCATCGTACATTTGTGTTCCAAATTAACTAGTCGTGGTCATGTTAATTCAATTTATAATATATAATTCCTCAATTAAAAATTCTAATTCGTTAAGTCTAATGTATATATATATATATATATATATATATATGTATATATATATATATATATATATATATATATATATATATATGTGTGTGTGTGTGTGTGTGTGTGTGTAATGAAGGAGTACTTGTAGCTCATGTACTAAACTACGACATAGTAGTTATATATCATCATCGAAGCGTACTGGTTGTATGTATTCCCTTCTGTCTCTCTCTCTCTCTCTCTCTCTCTCTCTCTCTCTCTCTCTCACCATTTGTCTCTATAAGCCATCGCTCTAGGTATGTCTTCTAGAGTCCTCACAGTCTTTATGAATATAAGTTTTTGGTGGTCGGCTAACACTAGCGTATCCACGTCTATTGGAAAAGGTCGCTATGAGTTCGTTCTTAGTTCATCAGCAGTACCCAGCATGTCTTATTTGTATGGTTTGTTAGATGGGAAGTAAGTGGCCGTATAGCTTCTGTTTTGTAGGGTGATACTTCCAGAATTTGTTCTGAACAGCACGCAGCAACCTTGTCTTGTTCCCATCTAGCTTTTTCTTCTGATGCTTCGTTGAAGTCAAGTCCATACAATAGTACTGACTCAGTTACAGCTTTTATTAGAAAAATCCGATTTTCATATGGTAGATTATCTGTCAATAGTTGTCCACGGTTTACCTATGGGTATGCTGATATTGCCTTCAGTAGATGAGATATTGTTACCGTGGTTTGTGTCCTAGTTTATGACACCATCTTGATCATAACACATAAACTTTTATTTGAGTTCATATAGAGACCAATGTCTTGTGCTGACTGCTCCAGGCTATGAAACAAGGATTTGGCTTGAGTAGGTGTATTTGAAAGAAGCACTAGATGTCTGTGTAGTCTCATCAATAATAGTTTTTGTGGGACATCGTTTTAGTGTGAAAGCATTGTCTTATTAGATAACTTGTCATTCGTAATTTGTAATCTAGGCAGATAATGAATAGAAATTATGCCAATGTATCATCATGCGAGTTATATAAAATCAATTCGCATAAAATGCTAGGCTCTCGTATTCCAAATATCCTTAAAAGAATATAACACAAACAATAAACTATGAAAAGATTATAGATAATAACTGATAAATGAAAAACTAGAACGAAAAAAATACCATTCAACTTGGGAATCAATCTAGTAGAAGCATTTAATAACTTACTTTTTATACAACTGCAATCACTTGCAACGTCCTGAATAACCGACAATGTAAATTTCAGTACATTTACGTAACAAAACACTATAGACAAAATACAAAATATTCAATATCTTCCTCCACTCTGAACAGAATATCGTATAGTAGAAATTTAATTTTCACTGAATTTTAAACAAAAATATCCAGAATATAAACAATGTTGTCGGAAAGTGTTCTCGGAGAACATTTTGGATAAGATTTACAAAATTGATCCAAGACTGCGACGACAAATCAATTAAAAATTGTTAAAAATAACATTTTCGATGTTTTTTTAATCAAAGATGCTTAAGAGATAGACTACTGCGAATATATATATATATATATATATATGTATATGTATGTATATGTATATATATATATAGTTCGGATAGAACGAAACAGTCTATCTGTGGATGACAATATATATGCTCCCCTACCCCTGGAAGGAAGTAATGGTTGCCACTAGCGTAAAGCAATGCTTTTCAAATGAATTGAGCTCTCCGTGGCCGCTAAGCGGATACATGTAAAACAAAACAAAACCGTTTAAATTTCCTTCACTTGTGCTGGATTCCTCGTGGCTGAGTGGCAGAATATTGAATTATCGTCTAAGTCGGCCAGGTTTCGATCTCAGCTTCGGGAATCTAGCCTGTCTTGCCACACGGAAGAGTTCTGATTGAAAGAAAAAATGTCTGCGGATGACTGTTTATAAGCAGTAGACTATCTTTTAAAAATGTTTGGTTAAGAAACACCGGCAAATTTATTTTTGATTTTAATCAGCTGCTGGAAATTTCATTTTAGTTCTATAAAGATATACAATTTGTAATTATATATATATATATATATATATATATATATATATATATATATATATATTACAAATTGTATATCGTAATAAAACTAAAAAGAAATTTCTTTGGGCTGAATAATAAAACCAAGTATCTATATCTATATATATCTATATATATATAAATAGATAGATATAGATATATATATTGATAAAATCAACAAAATAAAGAAATTGTAAGGAAACATCTTGAAATGTTCCCCTTTCTATATGAGATGGACAATTCTGATGTGTATTTCAGTCATCCATTGATTTGTATATCGATATTTTTAGAAAGCATTTTCCTTATTACATTTCGCCATTTAATCAATGTTCAACTTCTGATTTCTATCAGATGATTGCAACTGACTGGAATCTATCAGACCAACTTCGACAAGGATATCTAACTATAAGGAATTCTCTGAATGGGGTTTTAGTTCGCTCCATAACCTTCTTTATTGAAATATTACATGTAATAGAGCTGAATTTACTGGAGAATGTCCGAGGTCTGAATTTAAAAATATCGAGACTGAAGTTATATCTTTTAAGTAAAAATTTAAATGGAAACATTTCCACAACTGAGCAACTAATATTATAAAGGAATGATGTTCAGATATCAGAGGCAATTTTTATTTCAGATATGAACGATGAGCAATACATTTTAAATGAAATTTTTTGCCAAAGCACAAGATTGTGCAAGTGCAGTGCCCTCCAGATTTACTAGACTTAACTCCTTACAACCTTCTCTTGCTTTCTGAACTAAAAAAATCATCTCGGCAAGATTTAAGGATGTGGAGGACACTTAAAGAAACACAACGTCCTTGCACCATATCAGAAGGCGACTTTTAGTGGTGCTTATACGAATGAAAAATTCGCTTGAATAAGTGTTTGCCAATGGGACAATTATGTTTCATTCATTCTTATTTCTGTCTCTAGACCTATTGAACTCATTGCGTAAAGTCCTGCTGGCTTCATCAGTCTGACTGTTATAGTGATTCTTTATGCTATTAGACAATTTTTATTGCCTCCATCTCAATGTCTCAATGTTCTCTACTTATGACTATCAATAGTGAGAGCAAAAGTTGTAGAAATTACTAGCAGACAAGTTATGACAGAAATTGAGAAACTTCATCGTTCAACCAATAAAATTATTTCATAAACTATTTACATCCCCCACTCCACACACAGATCAATGGCAAACGTTAAAGTGACCTGGAGAGATAGAACCATTTCGTTCATCTCAATCATCAGTGGGTCCTATGTATAACACTAAACTGCATCTGATGATGAGGCTCCAGTTTTGGAGCTCTGGAGAGTGGGGAGTATCCCTTTATTGCCGTCACTTGCAGGTTCACTCTGAACCGGAATGGCTGTGGCTTTTTGGGTTCAATCTATGAGTCAAATAGTTATGCTACAAGCTTATTTATTTTAAATAGGAATATTTGATACCATACTACTACGTGCCAATTATTTGTCACAAGAATAGTCTCTTGAGGTTAAGTTATTTAGTAAGATTGTGGATTTTGGCAGAATATCTAGAAAAGTAATTACAGACTAGGGAGATGTTTCCGAAAACTGCGCAGTGTCACCTAAATGATCAACCTAGTCGGCTGGGGCTGTAAAATATACCGAATGCATCTCTGTAGTGGGATAAGATTCCCCACCAATTAATGTCCTAGATATGACATCAAACAATCTGATGGCGAGGCTCCAACCTTGGAGATTCGGATAATATGGAGTACCTGTTCATTGCCATTGCTCCCTGGTCCACTCTGACCCGGAGTGGTACTACCTGATATAGTCTTATCTACGGGTCAAACAGAACTCTTTGACTATTTAAACTGAGTGTAAACAAATGACTGATGCTTAACTGAATTGTTAGTGATATATTTATTTACCAACCCCTCCGCTCAGGCAGGATATGACACAAGGTCAATTTTTTAAGCAGAGTTTAACAGGTTTGAATTCAGAGTTTTCCTTCTCCTAGACTAGTTGCCTCACCAAGGCTGAAGAACTCAGTCTACCCTACTATTTACCCATAGTTGGAGGGAGAATAATTGGATTCATACCTTTCCCAAGGGTATTAGTGCTATGTGGAATGCAATCACTCTCGTCCAGGATTTGAACTCGTGTCGCTGTGTCCATTTCCCACGACGATAACTATTACACCACGGGCACCTCCTGTTAGTGATATATAGCAATTCTTGGAACCATTTTATTTTTTTGACTTATGCTAGATTGAATTTTCAGAGAAAGAACTGTTTCATTATTCAACTGTGTATAAATAAATGACCGATGTTTAATTGAATTGTCAGTTATACATAGCAACTGTGTGCAAAAAAATGAGCTCAGACTTGTTTTAAAATGTTATCAACAAAATATGTTGAAAAATCATATATATTTGATGAATATGTATAAACCAGATTTGGCATTAAACAACCTATAATAGTTGATATATCATAAAACTAAACCAAACCAATCCGAGGAAGATCGAGTCACAAACAAAGACGTAAAGAATAAAATCACGCAGAAAATCGGTGTTGCCACATAAAAACATCTTAACGATAGTAAAGAAACGTAAACGATTGGTCTATATTCAACCTTTCGCAATCAATAATGTTTGGCACGAAAATCCCTCACAACACAGTGAGAAAGAGAGACAAAGAAAGTGAAGTAAAGATAACACCCATCCAGGAAGAGGCTTGAATGTGTCAAGATGCCAAGTCAGTTTATAAGTAATCTAGAAGTGAAATTTCAGAAACTACTGACAAATTAAATTTTATCAAAATGAAATCATTCAAATCATTTCATTAGATTTAGTCCGGTTATTTTTACTGACTGAACACATTTTCAGTTAGTTGTAATTTACTAAGCTTTTTGTTTAGATGTGGCACAAGGCCGGTATGAATAAGGCACCCAATGAGACTCGAACTCACTTGTGAAGTTTTTGCTAGTCTCGCTTACTAACCATTACACCATCCGAGATGTCTCTGCGTTTTCAGGTTTGGTTTGGTTTGGTTTTCTTTGTTTAATGGCATATCAACCTTTGTCGGTTATTTAATGCCAAAGCCATTCTCCTAGAAGAACAGTTGTAGTACTATTTAATCCATAGCTGGGAGGACAAGGGGGTTCATACCCGAAAGTGAACGTAATAGCGTGACTGGAGTACGAACTCGCGTACTACGATTCCGCAGTCCATCACTTTAACCATTACACCACGAGGACATCCTCCTCTGCGTTTTCAGTTAGTTATTATAAAGTAAAGAGCAAAAACTAGAATGAATTCGTATTGGTGATCTTTGCATAAAAAACTAACATATATTATTAAGATTATTAAGAGAGAGAAGCAGACAAGAATGGAAAACATTTAGTTAATCGCCTGACAATAACAAAGTGTCTTTAGAATATAAGTACAAATTCAAATCCTAAATTTTCAAGACCTAGTGGAAATGTTTTGTCTGCATCCTGTGGTTCATGCGTTACTGAATACTACAAATTATAGAAGGGTGTATTTATCATGGGAGTTGTAAAAATAATGGGGCAGTCGTTTGGCAAGGCAGTCATTAAGATGCAATCAGTTGGCAGAAACACTTAACCTGATGACAGGAAGAGAAAAAATAGAAGGAGAAAGGCAAGAAGAAAAAAGAATTGATGGGGACTGAAACAGTGACAAATAAAAGAACAATATAAGAAAGAAAGAAAGAAAGAAAGAAAGAAAGAAAGAAACCTGGTATAAAAATCGAAGAAAAAAATGTGAATAAAAGAAGGAATGTATAAAATGTAAGTATAGAATAAAGAGAAGAAAATGAAAAGAAACAAAGAAACAAGCAAACAAACAAGCAGAAATTTAAACTAAGTAAGAATAGAAAGAAAGGTAATTAAAATGAATTTTAAAATAACAAAAATCACAAGAAGTAAGAAAGAACCTGGTGCATAAATCGAAGAAAAATACATGAAAAGCAATTTGAATACGAAAAGAGGAGAAAAGAGAAAAACAAAAAAACAAATAGAAAGAAAGAAAGAAAGAAAGAAAGAAAGAAAGAAAGAAAGATCAGCAAAAATAAATCATGAAGAAATCTATACAGCGCAGATTTAAGTTTATTAATTCTTCCATTTAACGAGAGTTTTGCTTTATTGTTTAGCTATTAAAAATCATGTACAACTCGAGATGTGACATTACATATTAGGTTCCTTCGTCGAGAAATAAAAAGCTGTTAACCGATTTATGCACAAAAGCAAATTTATGCAAAATAGCAAATAATTTTTATAAATAACTCATATTTATGTTGGAACCCGAATACACGAGCACAAAAAAAAAGTGGATACGTTTTTTCCAGGGTACTTCCGTATTGACCAACATTTCCGTATATGAATGAATCAATCACAAACATTATATCTCTCGACAGATATTTACTAAGTTCGGCATAGTTTAGAATAAGGTCACGTGATGGACAAACTCACTGTCGTAATGGTTTTCTTGGATCTGTATTCGCTCTGAAATTATTTTCTCAACTATCCAAATTCTCGATATAGCGGAGAACTATTAAATCCTTCCTAAATAAAAGCATCAGTATCATCGTAGACTTCTACTGTTACAACAAGCACCCAATCGTCTACTATATTAAATCCCTGCTTCTGTTTATTTGTAACCCAGTTATTGGAAAAACCGGACATTTTAGTTGAAACCTTTTATCATTTGGTACCATTAAATTGGCCTAGCAATGGAATTGAAATGAGTTTCGAGTCTATTTGACTTCCGGGGACCGAGTTGTGGGTATTTTGTTGGTATTCCAGAATAGAATTTTTTCAGATCTTAGACAAACCACAACGATCAAATCAAATCAAGACTGAAAACATTTCTCCATGGGAATATATTTATATTTTTATAAAGATAAATCCTCAGAAAATTTCAAATCGGTAAAAAAATTTGAAAGTGACATCTGTTATTGAAGGAAATCTACCCACAATCAGAAAAAAACTTTGTTTATTTTAGGAAAAAACTTTTTAAGTCTGCAACTCATTAATTCATCAATGTTTTGAATTTTCTAAAAAAAAAACACAAAAAACACAAATGATTTCTGCATTTTGTTAATTTCGCAAAATAAGAAGAAACTATATTCCAATATAGGTTTTACTAAGATTTACATTGAAGTAAAAATAAGCATATGAAGTAAATAAATTTATAAGTTATTCCTTAAATATATTACAGAAGACATTTCATACAGTATTGTTATTCTTTCCATACAGGCTCTGCCGAGTAGCTATTCTATTCATATATATATATATATATATATATATATATATATATATATATATATATCTGTGTGTGTGTGTGTGTGTGTGTGTGTGTGTGTGTGTGTGTGTGTGTGTGTGTGTGTGTGTGTGTGTGTGTGATTTTATCAATCAAAGTCAGTGGTCCATGAAATCGTCCTCAGAAAGTTGGGATGAAGAACTACTGATGTCATGTTCTTCGAATATTGTATTTATGCGCTTGTGTAGCGATAGGGCAAGAACATCAATCATGATGGTGTCTATGTGGTAAGTAGCATAGTTGTCATGGTAACAATGTTTAATTGGTATAGTTATCAATATGTTGACTTAATAAATGTTTTTACCTTACTTTTTTGAAATTTCTCTAACACACATACACACATGCATATATAATCTTTTACTTAAGTTTTATTAAAGAAAACATATAACTTTACTATATTATACTTTTATAAGCTTCTCTTGTGTCTCAATGTAAGTTCATAAATTTATAGATTTCGAGTACCTTAAATCGCTATTGTCCAATGAAACTGAAAGGGTTGATGACGACTGAATGCACAATAAATCTATCCATTTACAAACATTATATGAACTTTGGACAGTTCTTATAGAGTTATGGAAAATCCCCTTATTAACGAAACACAAGACATCTCTCGAAGACAACCGAACCAAAAGATCCGGAGAAAACAGTCAAATTACTCGAGTTTCTTCCTTTTGCCCGTTTACTTTTCTTTTATCGTTTTTCTTCTCTCACTAAAAGTTTCTATACTTAAGTCTTCCTTCTCTGCATTACTTCTTTTTCATTTTTTTCCCCAAAACTTATTCTCTCTGAGCTTATTTGTTTCCATTTTTATTCTTTGCTTACTCGAGGGATTTAAAAAGATATCAATCAACCTGTGCTCTTTTGTTCTCAGTTCACCAACATGACTGATACCAGCAACTTTTACGTGGAAAAATATCAATCCATACATTTATAAGAAAAACTTATTCTGTGTGTGTGTGTGTGTGTGTGTGTGTGTGTGTGTGTGTGTGTGTGTGTGTGTGTGTGTGTGTGTGTGTGTGAATTCTTAATACTCAGAGAGTTTCCTGTTCTGTAATGCGAAAATGTAAGAAAGATATTGTAGCAAAACAGAATCAAGTTAGCTATTATTTGTTTAAAGCAAGAAGTTTTACAGGCTCTGAAACCGCAATTTTCATCCATTTTTCAATGTAGTTATGTCGACGTCTTACGTATCATTTCAATCGATCGAATTACATAGAGGATAATATTTACATTCTTTCCATGCTTTAAAGACTGCCGTATACTCGAGAATTTAGTCTTATCTCTTAGTTTCTGCACTTGAGACTTCATAGTAGACAAAAATGTCTTTAATTACCAATTATTATTATTATTAGTATTATTATTATTATTATTATTATTATTATTTGTAGTAGTAGTAGTAGTAGTGGTGATAACAGCAGCAGCTTAAAATTTGTTCCAGTGGAAATATTTTTAACGACGTTTTTGAGAGAACTTATTTGTTAATAAACGTTGTCGAGAGATTAATGCTTATTCCCCGTCTTTAGCGGCCATTTCTTTTACTAAAAATGTATATACAACACTTTTTAATCTTGATTTTCCGGTAATCGGACAAAATTATCAGAGTAACTGTCACTGAATAAAGGTCGTAACTTTGATTTATGGCGAAGAAATTTCATGATAATAGGAAGGACGAGGAATAATTTTTCGTTTCAAACATTAATTCCATAATTTAATAATTTCTTGACCACAAATCAAATGTCTACCTATACACGAGTACTAATTTTCTAATTTTGAAAACCATATATCATGGGAAGGATAAGGAGCAATCCTTAGCTTCAAAAATTAATTCTTTTGATAAATGATCTCATGATGTCATTATTCCACTTATACAAGAATAATAGTTTTGTAAGGTTGAAATTCAAACAATCAATCCTTAGATTCAAAAATCTTAATGATTTCGTGATGATAAATCTAGGGCTGACCTATATACATGATTGATTTATACGCAAGAATATCCACTATATGGATATTAATGTATTAGCATTCAACTGGTTGACCTCTATAAACTCAATTTTTCAGTTACCCCGAACGGTGGAGAGAATAATTTCCCTCGGAATTCTGAAATCTTAGGAGAAAACAAATTTCGCCATCACGCGACAAATCGATAATTCATGACTGCCTCGGAGTGATTTTTATTAAAGTGAATGTGCGTAATATTGCTTGCGTTACTAAGTATGTTTTCCCATCGCTTATGACACATACGACAAATCAAACACAAGCGTCGATAGTCTTTGTATGTGATCTCTAATTTGATTTTTCAGCCTTACTCATTATAAGAACGGTCACATCATTAAAAAACACATCAAATCACAACTAAGAATAGTTCTATTTACCAGCAGCACATTTTACTTTGGCTTGGTATTTGTATCATTCAGTATGAAGAACACCTCCAGAATATATATATATATATATATATATATATATAAAATGTAAAGTTGGCGACCTTCGTCGAGGGTGACCTGAAGGCTCCCTTTTCAATAGCTACCAGACCGAGGTGTAGAGGAGGGCGCTACTCCATTCGCTGGATTACCCCACTACCCTTGATCCCGACCTTAAAATGCTGAGTGTTAAGCAAGGTTGCATCAAGTACCATTTTTTGAGTCTTTGGTACGACTCGACTAGGGATTGAACCTCGGTCTCTCGGACCATTGCGAACACTCTACTCATTAGGCAAATGTATATATATATATATATATATATATATGTGAAGATTTCCTTGTAATTTATTTTTTTTTATTTTGAATATTCTCAACTAGTTTTGATCTTAGGTCATCACCAGAAGAAAAGCTTTTGCGATTTTTTTTTCTTTTTTTACTTTTAAGTACTTTTTAAAGAGCTGCTATGCCAAAAAAGAAGCGACAGAAATGAAGCGGTTGTATAATCATTTGTTAAATCTTTTAGCATCCAAGTGTTTTCAGTTGACCATTTTATTATCTTTGCGTGCTTTGACAACCTGGTGATATGGACCACATGTAAAAGGCAATTTTTTAGGCGCAAAGGGCCTGTCTAAAATTAGCCGTCATTGTTCTATTTAAATACTTAGATAGTGGTTTATTTAGATATCTATGTGGTAACGCTTCTGTTCATTCTATTTCAATGTGCATATAATGAACTCGAGAGTCGAATCAGATCCTAGACGAAGTTGTGTTTCATTGAGTGCTAATGCCCTCAGGAAAGATATGAATCCATCTATTCTCTCCTCAGCTATGCGAAAAATACTTGGACAGACTGGCTTCTCTCAACTTGCTGGGTTTAACCCGTCTAGAATTAAAGTCTCAGTTCAATACCTACGTGGTGTTGTTCGTTCGAATCTATGGAAGCGAGCACCATTTTTTTTATTATCGGCTTATCCAAAAAGAGTGGCCAGTTCTTCTGGGGCCTTTACCACAGTAAAAAATCTCCTGAGTAGGTAGTTGAACGGTTCACATCTTTAACTGAGCTGTTATGCCCTCACTCGAGTCACCATGCCCATTTCCTTCAATGCGCCTCTAATTTATCTAAAAGGATAACACAATCCGCTCATCTTTCTCTAGCCAATAGCTCATGCAGCCCACTCCTGTTACTTCTCAATCCAACCTCTTATATATACATACATACACACACACACACACACACACACATATATATATATATATATATATATATATATATGTCTGTGTATGTGACAGAGTTAGAGAATGTAAACATATATAGATATATAAATTAACTAATAGAAACAGTTATTAAAAACGAAAAATAAAATTGCAACACCTGATTTTGATCTGAGTACAGTATGTACAGTTGATATAGCCCTCATTTGAGAAAGGACACAAAAATTTCTTCCCTTAGGTTGGAGGCATGGATTCTCACTCTACGTGTACGGTGGAATTCTGACCCCTAATTTTTTTCTCATTTGCCTTCGTTCTCCAAACGGAAAAGACGTGTTTTTTTAGTCTGCGCCACTGGGGCGAAAAAGGACAGGGTTCTCATTTTTATTTTTTATTTTTATTTTTATTTTTTTTTGTTAAATAAAATGATGTTGCTTTCATCCCTACATCACAGTGAAAACTAGAAGACAAATTAGATATTTATATTATTCTTTTTGGTTCATGTCATTGACGAGAGAAGTAATGTTTTTTAGTTCGCGTTCATGGAGCGAAATAACCAATTCAAATTTACGTTTGTTTTTTGCTTCTTTTTTTTTTGTTTTGTCTAATCCATTTTTTTTTTTTTCATTTTTTTTTTTTTTTTTGGTCCTTTCTTTCATGAATGCTTATTCGTGAAACTATATGTGTAATTCATTTGTTTGAGGACAAGTGAATTGTTATAAAATTTGTTATAATGTTATATGCACTCATTAAATGAGTAACTATATATATGAGTTTATTTTATTTTTCCTCTCCGTTTATTCATTGTTAATGTAAATATGGATAATCTAATATTGGATGTTAATGAGGCGGAAATGCTTGAACATCCAACCCAAAAATAGCCGGTAAATTATAACTGGAATAAATTCCTCGAATATCTATATATTTAATCTTGAATAAATTAAAATTCACACAGTTGCAAGTTTATTTTCCATTAGCGTATAAACATATTTTGAAAATTTAATGATAATAATACTTTCATAACTGTTATTTAGGCAATTTCAACCTTGAAATAATATTCACCTAACTAATATCCATCAAGAATTTTTCATGATCATTTTGTATATGTATTTTATATCTTACAAGTGACAGATTACACTTTGAAGGCCTTGTTTGAACTGTTATGAGGACCTCAATTACGATTAGCCAAAGGTAAATAAATTGAATATTTTCTTTCAATTTCTGTCAAAAATGTTAATAGACTTTTGAATTAATTATGATTGTTTTATACTAAATATATTAAATATATCAAGAATTGCACATACTTTCAATTTTTTAAAATTTTCATTCAAACTATAATTTTGTATTGAATTACACTATATTTATTATTCATAAAAAACGCTTCTCATAGAGTGGACCATTATTTTTTTTATTTTAGCAATGTTAACTAAAGTCGCTCCTCGGGACCAAAACCGGGTAGAGGAGGGGGTAGTAAAGCTATATGACCCGGTTCTTCGAGTTTGAAGGTAACTATTCCAGATACCCTATTCCTATTTTTTGTATGAAAGATTAAAGTGAACGAGTGGTGACAGAATAACATTGGGAGACATAAAAGTAATAAACCCAGACCATACATTAATCATAAGTAGTTAACGCTGATTACAAAAATATCTTATGAGCAGTTTGAGATGACGGGTGATGCCTAATTTTACCCATCTCGAAGCGGACCTACCAATGCCTTAAGGTCTAAATGTTTAACCTTTATTTAGTTATCGATTCGCGCCTATATTTCACAAGTCACACAAATGTTCAGTCACTTTCTTAAACCAAACTCTGTGCCGAATTCGAAACGAAAGGACTTTACTCCAACTTGAGATTTTGTCAGAACCCCTTATAATGAGATTCTCGTTTATTCTTTCAAACCTGACGAATTCCTGTCTGCTTTATTTTCAAGCTCATTTAACGCAATAATCGGTTGAATTTTTTGTAACTTACTTATTGCAAGATCATTCAAAAAATAACATTGCACTACGACTGCGACTGCGTCAGTAAATTTCAAAGAAATTTTTTTCTTAAATAAAATAAATGAACATTTTTTTCGTTGATGGCCCAGAGGAAATTGTATACTGTTCTGAAATCTCAAGTGAAAACGTTAAGGTCGTATGGCAACTTCATACCAAAGGGTAGAATTTAAATTTACAAGAGAACAAAAATATAGTTTATTTGTCTTCACTTTGACATTGTGACACACAGGGTATCTCAAAAAGGATGTAAAACTTCTTTGACAACTTGTTGTCAAACGAGTTTAAATGTATTAGCAACTTAAATACATGATCTGGCTTCTAAGAGATTTTCTGGGTGAGTGAATTAAACGCTCGGGCATATCATCGAGAACTTGGGTAGTTTGAAAAATCCTGAGTACTTTCCAATCTATACTCATGAAATTTATCAACCAACCACAATCCTGTGGACTGGGTGGGGTAGACTGAGGAAATTTCACTCTAGTTTTGCCCCTTACAAATTTGTCAAATTTGTGAGGAGCAAAAATAAATCTCAGCTACGTTCTTTACTGAAAAACTACATAACTGGCACATCGCAACAGAATCGGATGAAGTTAGCACATGATGAAATTATTTCCACTGTTAAATACTCTTGTCTCGGAGTACAATGTAACTATTTAACTAATATCTATACACTATTAAGATTCTCATTTTGTTTGTCTATACATATAGTATCTCCCAGAAATAAGTACACTATTAACAATTTTTATAAGGGGATACCTCGTGGCGTAGTGGCTAACGTAGAGAGTTCGAAATCCAGTCACACTATTACATTTACTTTTGAACTAATACCTTTGGAAAGGTCTGAACCCCTTTGTTCCCTAGCTATTGGTTAAATAATGCCACTGCTGTCCTTCTACTTAATGATGATATTGAGGGTTTGCATTTTTTCACTTCCGAATTCTCAAGATAATTATAAAGCTATAATTAGTAAGCTTCACTTCTTCCTGAATAGAATCATCATGGATCACTATTTCAACAGGAACCCTGCTGGTTCACGGTTTGTCAAGTATATTTAACGCAATAATTAGCTTTTATTTCATCAGATTTTTTTGTAATTTCATTATTGCAAGAACATTAAAAACATTGTACTGCGACTGCCTTGGTACTTTAAAAAATCTTGTTTGTTTGTTTATTTATTTATTTGTTTGTTTTAATAAAGTAGGTGAACATTTTTGTTGTTGTTAGCAAACAGGAAATTGTACACCGTAGTGAAATCTCAAGTGAAAACATTATGGCAACTTCATACCAAACGTGTGATTTTGAAATTTACAAGAGAAACAAAAATATGATCCATTATTTTCTTTCAGGCTATAGTTTTCGGAAGAGTCATTCATATTAAAAGAATTATTCCAGTAAGTATATTCTTTGTTGATTATGTTGCTCATCCATATATTTACCGGGTTTTTCACGTGCATTGCAGCCCAGTCGGCTGAAACTGTAGAATACGCCAACTGCACCTCTACAGAGGGGAAAAAACCTTCAACGAGTGTCCTGGTAAGGACATTAAGCTATCTAATGGGTCAAATAGAAATATGTAATCATTTGCTAAACTTGAAACTGTTTAACTGTGTGCAAACAAATTGAATTATTACATTGAATTATTAGTATTACGTAGCAAGTTTTGGAACCATTTAACTGTGTGAAAACAAATAAGCTCTAACTCTGGCTCTGGCTCTGGCTCGTTTAAAGATATTATCAACAAACTACTCATTTACAAATCTTATATATATATATAGGATTTGGCATTAAATAACCAACATTGGTTGAAATGCCATAAAACCCAACCGACCAACCATCATGTGCATTATGTTCCTTCGTATGGAAAAAGACACTCTCTCTCTCTCTCTCTCTCTCTCTCTCTCTCTCTCTCTCTCTCTCTCTCTCTCTCTCTCACTACACACACACACACACACACACACACACACACTCACACACACACACACGAAAACAAATACTGTACCAAAAAGATGAGGTTCTGGGAAGATACTTGAGAATAAGTACATAAAAATATTTGATTTTGTTTTTGGTTTGTGCTACCAGAGAGAGAGAGAGAGAGAGAGAGAGAGAGAGAGAGAGAGAGAGAGAGAGAGAGAGAGACGGGGGGACCTTTTTTTCTTAATGGGAGTAAATATTACACTTGAAGAAGGCAAGAATGTAACCGTCTAAATATCACGTGAACAAGAAAAACAAGGAGAAATATAATTGTAAGAATCAATAATTGATTGAAATCTTTCAGTTTATAAAGTTAACAACTACAAATAAATATTCATCCGAATTAGGTTGATTATATTACAAAAACAAATGATGATATTTTAAATATCTTTTTTCTTTATGGTATTTTATCAAAAATTTAGAGTAACAACTATTTCAATAAAAGCAAGAATCTACATCCTAATATCAGAGCCTTATATACATATGTTACTGTAATAGAGAAAAATGGCACATTGTAAGTGCAATATCAATTAGATAGTTTAGCCTGTCAGAATATAGCAAGTTTCACTCTAATTTGCAACATAGAATTAACAATATACTTGTCTGCGTTCATTCTCAACCCTCATTAATATAATTTATCAGAGAAAATAGCTATAATGAATTTTTAGCCCAATTAAAGACATGGAATTTTTTTTTCATTTTATATAATTATTTGAGATGGAATTAAAGAAATTTGAAAAAAGTAGATTTACAGAGTGCAGGGAACTGTGGGGATCAATATGTCAAAGAGTGTAACCGTTCCATTTGCATATATCTACATTATATATATATATATAAGAGAGAGAGAGAGAGAGAGAGAGAGAGAGAGAGAGAAAGAGTGTGTGTGTGTGTGTGTGTGTGTGTGTGTGTGTGTGTGTGTGTGTGTGTGTGTGTGTGTGTGTGTGTGTGTGTGTGTGAAGAATGATCCATCGCCTGATATGAAAGTTTTCGTTACATTTTACTTTGATGTTTTCAGTGCATAATGTTTGTTGTGATTAATATTATTAACCAATGAATTAAGTGAATTGACAAAGCACAGGAAACATGTTGAAATCATTTATTTAATGTTTAAAATGAATGCTTTTTGTTATTAGGTTATAGACTTATTGATACGGTTGCATACAGTAATGTAGAATGATTATATACGTGCAAGTGCCTGTGTGTTTGTATGTGTATTCAAGAGTATGTAATATATATATATATATATATATATATATATATATATATATATATATATATATATATATATATGTATATATATACTAGCAGAAGTACCCGATCCCTGACGGGACTAAAAGGATTTTAGAGACACCAGTGAGTGAGATAAAAAGGAGGATGAGAGAATTTAGCCAGCAATTAAAAATTAAAGATTTCACCAACTAATTCAAATGAAAACTATTCTTTTATTTCATGAATCATTTTTTTTTCTTTTTTTGTTTATATTTAAAATATATGCAACCCTATACTGGTGAAAGGTTTCAAAGATTTTCATGATTTTATTTTCTTATCCTGTTTTTTTATTTCTTATAAATTTTTATTTTTATTTCTTATAGATTTTTATTTTTTGTTTATAATTTTCTAAAAATCAGCATAATTATAATTCAAATTTTTATTTGCCCATGGAAAATTTAACGGCAAAAGTATCTGAGAATTAACACATTACAATATTCTCTTATTTTAGGAATTTCTTTTTTTATTTATATCTAAAATGTTATTTAAAAGATATAATCCAAAATTCTTGAGTGGTCGGAAACAATGAAAATTTTATTTTTCCTAAGATTTTTTTTTAAATAGTAAAAACTTTGTGTTCAGTTTTTAATTGCTTGTTAAATTACAGAAATGTATTCGTTTAATTTATTTTCTCTTTTACTCTATAAAAAATGTAACAATGAAAAAAAGCTAAGAATTTAAAATGTGTCCTCATTTTTGGTCGAAAATTTTTGCGTATTAAATGAAACGAAAAGTATTTGTTTTTTCTTTAAATAGTTTAATTCTTATAAAAAACGTTTTGAGTTATATACTGATATATTTTGTTCAAAGAAATATCAAAAGTATTCTTTTAAAAATCAATTTTTAAGTTATCGATAATAGTTTATTTTTAAAGGATTGATTTTTAAAGGAATACTTTAATTTTTTTTTTTTTTACCCTATGAAAATATAACATTGTAGGTAAGTACAATAAAAAGAAAATAAAAAAATAAAAATGTTAAATTTTTCATGTTACAATTTCTTTTTTTTTTTTTTTTTTTTTACATTTAAAACAGTATTCTTTAAAACAATCAGGAAAATGTTTCAATACAAGATTTGAAACATTTTGTTGATCTTATTTTATTCTTAAAAAAAGGTAATTTTTTGTGTGCGCGTGCACGCGCTTGTACGTGTATGTATGTATGATAGCATGTATCTCGAATGAACATCTATTTACACTGCTAGTGAAAATTTCGCGAGATTTGAAAAACACGTGAATTTGTAGTATGGATTTTCACTGCTACCTTTTCGATGCAGTAGTCTTTGTAGGTCAGTATTCAAGAGCTAAGGTGATGCTAATTATGGAGTACTTCCCCTTATTCGTTCGTTTATTTGCAATTAACTATAGTATAAATTCTTTAAAATGAAAGAGAACCCAACATCAAACGTCTACGGTAGCCTGTAACGAATTTACTAAGAATAGGTGGATTTAGTATGGTGATACTTAAAAGTGGAACTCCTCACTGTAATAATGATCTGGGAGACTAACTTGCTTTACGCAAGTTTATTTATGCACAGGATGTGATAAAAAAAAAGAATCGAAACTGAAGCTTTTTAATTTCAAAATTTTTAATTAAATGCAAATTTATAAGGCCTGAACAACTTATATGATAAAATGATGTTGTTAAGACTACTGTTTAGATTATCCAAAAATTGTCAAGACGACTCAGCGCCAATTTGAAAAAAAAGATGAAACTAGATTTGATACTTTTTAACAAAGCATTTTTGGTAAAACACAGGATTGTGCAAGTGAAACACGTTACTCTGAGCAACTTTTTCTTTTTTCTTGATTGAAAATTCAACTTAATCATAAAATTTGAGGACGTGGAAGATATTAAAAAATATATGACTGCGTAGCTTCTCTCCATATCAAAAGAAAAATTTCAGAGGTACTTCGATTAATGAAAAAGTCGCAAGAATAAGCGGGAGTATTTTGAAGATACTAATTGTTTTGTTAAAGGTTCATTTCTGCCTTGTTAATACAGCTTCAGTCTTTATACCTTTTTGAATAGAACTCGTGTAACTAAAAAAATTAGTAAGTTTCTCAAAGCAATAAGGCTAAATATGCCTTTATTGCTTTGTAAATAAGGAACACGAACAGAAAATAATGCTTCTATTTGATTAAAAAACGGGAGTTCTAATTTTTTTCTTCCCTACTTCGGTTTGCGCATTGGCAAAAATATTCGTATTTAACATAAAAAGGTCTACAAATAAAAAATTTCATGAATCTTAAAAAGTTGTTGTAATCTTTGCTTCATTACACAAACTTTACGGTATTTACTGTAAATCCTTCTGTTCATAAGTGATCCTTCATCTAGGAACTGACCAGACTTATCGTTACTTAAATTCACTGATTGTGGAACCAGTGCTTTCAGTAAGACTTGATTGTAAGTTCAACAACAAAGTTGAATTATTTCAACCGGTATATTCTTTAACATTCTAACAAGTACAGAATAACCTTTAGTCTTGAAGAGTTCTTGATCTTAAAGAAATTCTAATAGGAGTGAGAAAAATACGTTTCACTTGGTGCTATATTCTCTTTTGTTCACAAAACTGTATATATATATATATATATATATATATATATATATATATATATATATATATATATATTATATCTTCTTTCCTGAAGTATCAACATTGTTTACGTCTCTAAGACATGTTAAAAAGATGTCAACGGGCAAAGGGTTTAAAATACAAAAACAGCCAGGAAAGGCAATTATCTATAAATAAGGAAGAGGAACAGTATATTTGTACCCCAAGTTTCATCTAGTGGAAGGCAAATTGTAGAGGTGTTGGGAGTGGGTAGAAAAGCAAAACTCTGTTTGTGGAAGGCACGGATCGTCATCACA